>MU890197.1:0-19147 GCA_036418205.1 Ostertagia ostertagi
TCGACTGCGCCCTGTGGTAAGGTTGGTCTGCAGCTGAACCTAACGAAGACGATGTTTATGAGAAACGGATTGGTTCCTGATGCCCCATTCACGCTCAACGGAACGAACATCACCGAATGCTCCAGCTACGTGTACCTAGGTCGGGAAATCAATATGATGAACGATCTAGCTCCAGAGCTGAGCAGGAGGAAACGAGCGGCTTGGGGAGCGTATAAGAACATCGAGGGAGTAGTGAAGAAGACGAAGAACATCCGGCTCCGTGCCCACCTCTTCGATTCCGCTGTCCTTCCTGCCCTAACTACGCCTCAGACGAGCATGCGGTCAGCGTTATCCAACGCGCTGTCGAGAGGACGATGCTAGGAGTAACCCTATACACGCAAGTGCAGAGGGGAATCCGGAGTTCCGAACTACGCCAACGATCGAAGATCAGGGACGCTGACTGGATCCCTCGGGACGTCAAACGAACACCTGGACGACCGCCGGCCCGATGGTCAGACTTCTTCACGAAAGCTCTGAACGAAAGGAATGAAGGACTTCGTGTCCCTCGAGCGAGGAGGATCCACTGGACAACTCTAGCACGCGACAGGGACGAATGGAGACGTTGCTGGCGCCCGCTCGAGCAAATCGACGATCAACGGGACGACAGGTGATACAGGTGATACGATAGCCTCTTACCTTACGATACCGTCCAAGTCGACTCAACCGTGGCGTAGACATTCTCGTTTGAGCAATCAGTCGGAGGAGTCTGAAGGAATCAAGGGAAGAAAATTTATACAAGGCATTCACCATGTTTTTTGCACAATTTTGACAAGTGTCGGATGCAAAGAGATGCATTCAGTACGGTACATAGCGGACAAAACACCACTTCTACCCACCACAACTCATTCTAAAAAAATAGTGGTAACTCAAATTTCAAACTTCTACATTGGTGTGTGAATCGGAATGAGTTTCTGTGAATGGGAAGGAACAAGCGCCATCGCAATATGCGGAGCATCCTCCAGGACTAAGCCTGGAAGAAGGTTAGAACTTTGAGGAAAATGGAAATAGCTCACGCAGTTGGAGTTTCTCCTACCTGCCTAAAGTTTAGCCCCATTTTTAAGGAGCTGGACAGCATGTCCCTTATCTTGTGATAGCGCCCTTATCACTCGAAGCAACAATCCAAGATCGGGTTGGTGAGGTGTAACAGCGGTTAATAATGATGGCAAGGAAAGCACGTCCTGGACGTGTTTTCCGAACAAAATCGTATCAATGCTATACATCTGTCATGTCTACAGTGTGTCCCAAAAGTATATGGACACCCTATTTTTCTTCAATATCTCTATAATGAGGCGAATGATTTCTCTCCAAATTTTTATCAACAATGCATATTACCACGGTACAAATATATGGGTGAAATTGGAAAGAAAAATCTTGAAGTTTTTTATGATTTTTTTTCTGGAATCATGGCGTCCCAAAAGTATAGGGACACTTTGGCGTTCGATCTGGTCGAGCGATGTACTTGAATGAAATCAATAATAATTTACTTGATGAAATCAATATAAAAATAATACATACAAAAAAGCAGAACATTTTATCTTTCAGAACCTTTAGCATCCTCTCGGGCATGCTTTGGGCAAGCCTAGAAGTCGTTTCCTGCGATATCTGTTCTCAAGCCTCCTTGACTGCTTTTTTCAGCTACTTTTTGTTCTGGAACTGTCTGCAGCTCGCGTAAACGTCCCGTGCGAGTATGCCGTATAGGCCTCTATGTGATTCCATAGCGGAACTTACTGTTGTCGGCCTCTGTAACCACTCATTGTGGCGACATTTACATAAACGCCGGCACGGCGTTGTCTTTTGAATTTGAACTTAGAATGTGGCATTGCTGCATGTATGGTATCGAATTGTTTTGGGGGATGGTTCTGTAGCCACTGGAGTTCAGGCGTTGCGTAGCAAAAGCCAGTTCACTATTACAAAGTGCTGTGTGAGGCAGCTCAATTCGTGACATTACCGCCACCGAATCCGCGTCTGAAAAATAGTGTGACCCCTTCCTCAAATGGCGGCAATAGCTTGCCAGGTTATGGGGTCCATTCAAATTTGACTTCCTTTCATCGGGAAAATCTACCAGGAGCATTACAGTGTGTGACATTACATGCGGAGTCCGCCAGTGCAATTGTACTAATCATTGGCGCAGACAGACGAGTCCTTCGCAAGAAAGACCGAGCTTCTTCATACGCACTCACCAAATCATGCGTAGCCAAAAACTGCCTTTGAACGATGTGGGAACATGATTCGAGCGCACGATGATTAGCACTTCTCGACACATCGGATGCTACTTCGTTGCTCAGCCGCCTCACACCCTTTATGGAATTGTATGCAGCGTAGTGAGTTTGGCGCTTTGCCTCCAAAACTTTCCTAGTCTGCCGTCCTTTCGGTACGTAGTGTCGATGCTGTTGCCTCACCAAAGTTGACGATTGTCTGATCGAAATGTCCTGCGGTTTCGAGTCTCATATCCTTGTAACTCGAATTTGGCCTTTCTCAAAGTTGTTTAGGTGCATTCCTCGTGGCACGGCACTGTAGAACAGGGACCTGACTGTGTGGGAAGTAAAGCAGTGACGAATTGGTCTCGCAGCTTACCTAAGTCAGAAACAGTGCTGAAGAACCGAACGTCTCTATAATTTTGGGTCGCCATGACTTTAGAAAAAAATTTCATAAAAAACTGCAAATTTTTTCTTTCCGATTGCACTTGTATGTTTGTAGCCTGGTGTTATATGGCATTGCTGATAGATTTCGGAGATTCATTTGCTCAATAACAGAGAATACTTAAGGAAAGTGGTATCCCATATACTTTTGTTGACATTACTAGTATTATCTACCGGTTCCTTTTCGCAACGTCGTAACCATTGTAACCACGTTGCATATTAGGGGGTGTGAGGCAACTCGTCCATAAGTTCACATTAGCCGCCGTCAGACCACCTTGTAAGATCCAGCGCCATTGTTACACACTTTTAAGCCGCGACGCCGGCACACCTGTGATACTTGTGAGCTACTCTGTCCCATCCATAGAACAGACTTTGCAACTTGAGCTCCTCTGGGTTGTTGCTTTAATCGCCCAATCGCCCAATCGCATGTGTGATTTCGAATCATCATTGCTTATGAAGCGCTCATAGTTGGCGATCGTACATGCGATTAGGCGATTAGGCGAATAGTCTTTAATGAAAAAGATACGTATAGATAGGCGAGTAGGCGATTAGGCGTGGAAGACTACATACGTATCGATTGCTTTCTCGCCCATAGAGCGTTGCAGGCGAGTAGGCGAGTAGTCCATCGCTCGACGGGTGGGGCAACAAATCAGTACGTATCCTTCCCTTGTCGCCTAAGCGCCTACTCTCACCTATCTCCCTGATCGCCTAATCATTGTACGATCGTCATTCAAGTCATCGAACAAAAAATAACATAACAATTGTAAATTCTTCGTGTGCGCGGAGAATAAATATTCCTATACCTATGGTTAGAAAGGTCTGGGAAACTCGATACTATTTTATTTTATGTTATTTCTGGGCAAGATTCGCGATAAAATAGTCGTGGAAAAGCGTTCAGTTATGAAGCTAGAGTTGGGAGGTGATCTGGAAAAGAGGAGGAAAGCAAACGAAACCACCCGCACCCAATCTCGTAGTGAGCTTTTAAAACGGAATTCAGAGCATTACACACTTATTACCTGAGCTCAAGGAGGGGCGAGATTGTTGCAAGATGAAGAACTGACTGTAATATCGGGTATACTGATAGCAGTCGTTTTATGGGAGACCACCACGTTGGCGTTTGTTGGCAACTTAACGTATCCATGAAATAACCTCAGCATGTTCCTGCATGTGTAAATGGGAATAACATAACAATTTGAAATCAGGAGAGGAGATTTCAAGTTATCCTTCCATAGGCCTAAAACCAACCTTAGGCGGAATTTTTTCACTATTAGAGCTGGGCTGTCGTATTTGCGTATTACCAAATCTATACCCATCCAAAGCTCTTGTGCATCCTTCAAACGTGCTGCAGCAAAGCAAATACTACATGCATAGATGTGTAGTGTCTAGGGTCTAATCGTTTCGCCTTAGGTATTCTGTTGTTACATTTTACTACAGTGGTTGTTTTATATACTTATATTTGTTTTCTCACGCTGTCTTACATAGCGTAATGAATAAATAAATAAATAAATAACATAAATAAATTGAAATCATCTATTCTATTTCGCTGATTCTTTGATTCATTCTCTAGGGCTGTGCTGTGCGAGCGTGGTGTCTTAGGCCGCGTTCATAGTTCGCGACTCGGGAGATTAGGATAGTAGGCGATAGGATATTAGGATAGTAGTAGAGTAGGAGATTGCGCTGACAAGATTGGATACGTATCGATTGAAATCGCTGGAGAGTAGTAGATTGGGCGACTTCAAGCGAATAGATCAATACATATCTAATCTTGTCAGCGCACTATCCTAATCCTACAGTTAGAATAGGAGGCCAGTTAGGTTAGTATGTGGTGTTGTTACAGCAACGCCAATAGAGGCAAATAGCTTTATCGCCGAGTAGAATAACACCATCGCAACGAATACAGTACGCAGTGAAAGCGGGCTTAGACCCGAGGCTGTCGGTGGTGGCGGCTCCTTCTCGAATACCCTTCTTCAGCTCCTCCTCTCCTCGATCGGCGTCGATCGCTCTCGTCGTCTCGATCCTCCACGTCGCCCTGTAAGCTTGTAAGTTAGCTGCGAACTCTCATGAGTCATCCCTTGTTCCCATTGGTCGCACACCCAGTAGAGCTAGGCTCTTACACCTCCCCCCTTTCACCAAAACGTCCGTCCTCGGACGTTGAGTGAAAGACGCGGAACCTAGAAAACCAGGGATATGGAATCAAATGAGGAAAAGTGTAGGGTTGATTTCGAATATGTTGGTATCTTACGTTATACGAGCGAGCGTCCGACTTCTCGAATGGGATACAGAAGAAGTGGTTGCTGGCAATCGAACGCGGGTCAATATAGCCTTAGCGCGGAGTTGATGGCCAATCCTGATCCATCAGGGTGGAAGCTGCGAGTTGAGTCGGTAGAGATGGATGGGGCCGTCGTCCTGGGAGTAGTGGATTACTCGAACTCGTCCTTCCAAGTCGCCGTGCGTTGCTGTTTGCGTCTGGCTACTGCGACCTGAAACATTCAACTGTTACCACACTATGAATGGCTCACCCTCTTTTCTTGAGACCTGAGGTCAGGACAGGCGCTGCACACGATTCGGCCGTGATCTAGCCGTGCCTGTTCGAGCATATATGCAGAGTCGAGTAGTCTCTGAGTGCAGAGAATCCATTGGCACCAGCAGCGGACGCTTGCGTCGTACCACCTCAAACCTGAAACGAATCCATCCTCCTGAAGCAAATAAGCGCGGTGGAAACACGGAATCAAAATACTGCTGTGCAAAACGAACTACCAGTGAGGTCATCCAGTGAGGACGGCATATGTCGATATGGCCGAAAACTTCTCTGCGAGCCCGCTATTATGCCTCCTTGGGAACGATTACATTGAAGATATATATGAGGAATATTGTGCCCAATAATCTCCATAGTGATTATATGAGTATGGTGGCTTCTCACAACGGAGTAATCGCTAAAAAAACGCTGTTTGTCCAACAATAAGAATGGTTACTAAATTAAGGCTCTCACCTATAGGTGGTTCACGCGAACAAGTCCGGGAGGTCGGAAGACTCCATGATGACCTCGTGACTACGGGCCCACTGGATGAGAAGATTCCAGTGGCGAAGATTGCTCAGCGCTCGTAGAGAGCCTAGAACGAACTGCCCGTGCTTGCAGCGCGTTATGGCCACGTTGATCCTCTTGATGTCGTCGAGGAAGTCGCCGGTGGACGAGTCGACGTCGGTTCTGGTGGTCAGGATGATAACGACGTCCATTTCACGGCCTTGGACGGAGTCCACCGTGTGGAGTGCAATACCCTGTCGACTGGTGTATTCCTGAAGACGAGACTGCTGCTCCTTGTAAAACGTTATGACGCCGATCGCTGCTGGTGGAACGTCGCGAGAGAGAAGTCCGCGGATGATGTCCTGGCAGCACTGTGCTTCGTCATCGTTGTAGTGGGACAACGAATAGGATGAGCGTGAAGTTCCCGGAACGTTGACGAGCACAAACGGCACGCGGGGATTGGGCAACGATACTCGACGGATCAGACGACTGCGCATATGCGCTGGTGTTCCGTAAACGAGAGTTCCCTCATATACCAGCATGTTGGGAAGCTGGTTGAGAGACGGGTGCGCCCGGAACGTTGTGACGAGTGGGGCGAGCGGGATCTCCTTGCTCAGCAGCAGGTCCATAGTTCCTCGTCCTCCCATGCGAGCTGCCAGAGTGGATCGGGGGCAGCGCAGATGAGGCTGAAGTTGGTGGACGTCCCCAATGAAGATGTGATGAGCCTGGGGAAAACGAGTAACTAAGGCTATGAATACCGGTTCCGGTATCTGGGATGCCTCGTCGGCGATGATGGTACGACAGACGGATAACGTGTCACCGAAAAGTCCTCCTGGCCTCGTCGAGTTCAGCAATGACGCCGTAGTCATACAGAGAATCGAAGGGAACTGCAGACGAAGCATGATGGCTACAGCCCGTTCCGTGGTTTCCGAATTCATCATCTCAGCGATCCGGTACTCCTCCCGCTCCTCGTCAGAGAGGTTGACTGTCCGCTCTGGATGGAAGAGCATCGTTTCTATGAGGCGACGTGCCCGAGTATAACGACGGAGACGTTTCAGGTCGCTCGGGTGCAAGGTGTCAGAATACCTGGCTATTAGCCCGTGAAGTACCGTGTGCAAATCGACGGGTGTTGTGGGCGCTCCTTCCTGCAAAGCCGTGTCGGCAACGAAACGGAGAACCGTGAGGTGACGGTAGTCGTCCAACTTAAGTAAGGTGTCAGTAAACTGGGCCACTGCCACATTCGTCGTAGCCGTTGCAATCACCAGTTGACCACGAGACGCCAAGCGGGCAGCGAGGAGAGCCCCAACAACTGTTTTACCAGTTCCGAAAGCGGCCTGGATGGCCAAAATTGGAGGTCGTTCTTCACCCATTGTGACCGCTCGGGCCTGGTCGTCGCGGAGCCGAAGTCGTTGCGATCCGATGTTCACCGACATGTTGGAGGGCGCCGGTGGTGGAGGCAGTCGTCCGTCCGTGCGTTGCCAGCATAGACGAAATCGAGAACCGAGCGGGCGATTGATGGAGCCGCCAAGTTGATGTCCGCGAACAAATTCCCGTTAGCCAGAAATTCAAAAACGGGGTCCGTGCCGGATTCTGGTCGAGTGAGCCGCACACACATGCGGACCTCCGCGGTGTTCCGTTCTTCGTCGACGCGGCCATACCTCAACACGGCGGCCCGTAATGGCTGTTGCGATCGAACATCGGAGTGCAGGGCGGCCTGAAGGGACATATTATCGAAGTTGTATTGAACCTCTACGATACGTGCCCGCGTCATGGCGGTGGAATTGGCAACCCAGACGTCCACAGGGCGAGATCGTGTCCATCCTCCATCCGTGTTCATAGACCGAAGTTCGATCTCCATACGCAGTGGGATCGCTCTCGTGCTAGGCACGAAGGCGACGACTGCGTGGGTACGTCGGTCGTCATTGAGGAATGACTGGGACGCCAGTGCCGCACTGGCCATTGCGAACATCTGGCCCATCCGATGGCGGGCCTCCACGGGATTCAGTCTGTAGCTGTGGAAGTTCGCCAGACGTTCATTGATCCAAGCCAGGTCTCGTGCGGGAAGTCGTGACACTCGGAGAGGAACAATGGCCTCGTTTGGGTAGGCCGGGAGAAAGCGTCGGATCGCGGTGGTAAGGACGCGTTGGGCGTCCACGGAAATGGCTTGGTGCGAGAAACGCATAGCGCAGGAGACATTCGTCCGAACTTCTGCCAGCAGGAGGTCTTCTCGTTCTGCTCGGGACAGAGGGAAGGAACAAATACTCTGGGTCAGACGAAGACTGTCCGCACATCCTTCGAAAGTGGCGAACACGTGGTTGACTGCCTGACCTCGACGGGTTACCGACAGCACCATGCCGAGGAGATTCCGTTGAGCCGGAGTCGGAGTAGCCAGAATAAACTCGTGAACTCGAAAGAAGAACGGCTCAGTAATATCCATGGCCGACGGTCGAGGAGTGCGGGCTCGTCGCAAAGCACGTTCAGGATCGTCTTGACGCAGAACGGCCGCCGTGGGTCGCAGGGAAATGACCCAAACGAAATCCTTCACCGAGACGTGAGTCCTGTCGAAGCCTCGGGTATGGGTGAGGAAGTTGACCGAGTCCTGAGTCATTGGGATGCAGTGCAGCTCACGGTGATCAGGACCGGGAATGAAGAAGTCTTTCGCCTCCAGAATAACACCGTTGCCGTAGTACCGGTTGACGACTTGGTAGAGCACTGGACGAGCTCCACTCTTGGATGTAGGAGGGAGTAGTCGTGTGGGTGGAAAACCGGCAGGAGTTCTTGGCAGTCGAGCGACGGATGCCGAATCGTCGTCGTAGCGATGGTCCAGGATGGCATTGATGAGCTGTTCGGCATGCTGACGAAAGGCGATAATATCCTGCATGCGAGGTAGCTCGAGGATAGGCACCGGGTTCGTCGGGGATGGTGCACCGACGAAACGCCGTGGAAAGAGGGATCGTACGAACGGCCCGGTGAAGTATCCGCCACGCGGGATCTGCCTGTAAACGTGAAGCGGAAGAGAACCGGTCACCATATCTTCAGTCAGCTCAGGCCAGTCCGGTCGTGGCTGAATGTGGATCCCCCACGGGTGGAGACTCGAGAAGGCATTCTGGTAGTCGTCGGGTGTGGACTGGAATCGGGGGGAATATGCCGGATGGGGCTGAATGCCTTGGCCGGGAGCGACTGGTTCAATCCGAGCACGCTTCGGTGCTGAAGCCTCCGCCACGTCGTGACCTAGAGAAGATGGTCTTCGTGAAGAAGAACCGTCATGATCGCGATAACGTGTAAAAGCGTCGCGAGCTGACGTACCAAGATGTGCGGCTAAGGCAGGTACCGATGATGGAGCAGCTCGGCTGGATGATGGCCCCGGCGACGAAACGTGGATCGACAGCCCCTGTACGGCCGCCGAGGGATCTAAAATATGAGGGGCGTTGGGCGGCCGTCCTGCAATCAAAGTGTGTGTTGGAGGCCTACCTGACCCAGAATCCGATTCCTGCGAAGAAGGACCAGGAAGAACGCGCGGAGTGTCAGCAGCGCGTGGCCGAGGTTGTGAACACCCCTCGACTGGGGTCCGAGGATCAGATTGTTGGGTATGTACCCCCGAGCGGTGTCGTGACGAAGACGTACTCGAACCTGGAGAAGAGAAGTAGATTGACGGAGGAGAAACAGATAGTTCCACGAAAAGAGTACGAAGTAACCTGCAGTGTCCCTTGCTGATGTTGCACGTTGCGAGGACTCACTGCCCGTACCCCAAGACTCTGACGTCTGAGCCACATGGCCGGAACTATCGCTAGTCGACATTATGTCAACTTATCTGAAACAATGTAGACCTCAATCGATGAAGCGTATTGCCAAGACGAGTTACCAGCGAGGCGAAATAACTAAGGTGTCCACGATGAGAGTATGGAGGACGTATATTTGCCGTTTTGGATAGAAGCATAGAGGATAAAACAGGAAAAGAGAAGCACGAAGAGAAAAAAGGAAAAAAAAGGAAGGGAGACGAAGAGGACTGGTGGCTGAGGCGTCCATCAAATCGACAGCAGGCGGCTCCTGAAACGTGTATTATAAGTATGAGTAGGGAGAATGGCCTGATCAAGGTGAAACTCGTGTGGAGAAAGAGTTGAATGGTTATATCCTACCATATTTACTGACGGAGCGTTAAGTGAATCTAGCATGTTTTGTTCCGTTTCGGGCAACCAGGGTGATGTAAAGACTGGGCCCGAAAGTGTGAAACAACGTTTAACCTGATTCATATGAACACGTTTAGGTTTAGTCTGAGGAGCCGTTATGCTTACGATGGTGAGGTGAGGGTGGTTTACCGCTAACACGCGAAATTGCCCCAACCATGGGTAACAAAGCTTGGCAGAAAGACCTGGTCGAGGCGCATAATCCCGGAGGTATACCCTGTCACCCACTTTGATATCGAGTGGCGGAAGGCGTCGCCGATCGTATTGGCGTTTCATCTGAGCGCTCCTCTTATGATTGAACGCTGCAGCCATGGTCCAGCTGGTATGTAGTGTCTTTACCAGCGACTCCTTGTAGATGCTACTATCTTCGTCCGAAGGTATGTGTCCTTGGATGCGGTGTCTGATCAACAGGTCTATGTTGAGGATAGGGTCGCGCCCAAACATGAGGAAAAACGGGGACTCGTTGGTTGCACTATGCACCGAGGTATTATATGCGAGGGTGCACGCGGGTAAAAATAAGTCCCAATCCGTCTGGTCACTACTAATGTAAGTCCGAAGCATCTCCTGGAATGTGGCAAACATGCGCTCGCATGCCCCGTTACCCTCATGGTGATATGGGGTGGTGAAATAGCGACCTATTTGTAGTAGTCTGCCAAGCTCGGCTAAGAGGTCGCCTTTAAGATACGAAGCGTTATCGGAGACCAAGACTGTCATCGCTCCGAAAACAAGAACGCAGTGGGTCATGATGGCGTGGGCCACTGAAATGGCTGTACAATCCGGTAGAGCGGCAGCTATAACAAATTTGCTGAAGTGGTCGATGAGGCACATAATATACTTATTCCCTCGCTCGGAACGGTGGTAGGGTCCGCTGAGATCAAGGTAAACCTTGTCGAAGACGGCTCCAGCATGGATAGGGATCAAAGCCTCTCGAGAGAGAGGGTGAGGTCGCTTGCGCTGACAAGCCTCACAGCTTCGGACATAGTTGAAAATATCCTCACGCATGGTAGGCCAAAAAAACTTGCGTGTTATTTTAGCCAGCGTCTTTTTCCAACTGAAGTGACCTCCAGCTGTGGGGCTGTCATGCAGAGCCAGACAGATGGGTTCCCGTAAAGCCTGTGGGAGGAAAATGACTGCCCGTTGGTTCCTGGATCGTGGGGGTCCGACATAATAGAGGCACCCATTCGACCGGAGAACACAATGGTCAATCCATCGGGAGCAAGCCTCGCGGATGTCTGACGGGGTATCCGGCGGAAGTGCTCCAGTCTCGAGAGAATGCATGATGGTTCTGCATAGTGGGTCCTGTTTTTGAGCCAGCAGGGCCTCGTACGGACGCACGTACAGCGGTGGAGACAAGGCTGGTGCGGTGGAGTGTGACGGAGGTGAGCCTTGATTCCGCTGGAGGAGGCAACGGGGAAACTCGATGATGTCATCACTGTCTGGGGTATCGTCCAAGAATCGATTTTGTGGGGGCGCATTGCGGCTTAAATGATCTGCTACGACATTGGAGGAACCTTTATGATACTCAATGGTGATGTCGTAGCTTTGCAACTCCACTACCCACCGTGCCAAGTTGTCGTGCGGCTTACGGTGCCGTAAGAGGAAGGTAAGGGGTTGGTGGTCACTTAGGACGCGTGTGTGATTACCATATATGGTGGAGCGGAAGAATCGCAGCGCGCTGATCATGGCGAACAACTCGACATGCGTGGGACTCCATTTCTGTTGCGATGCTGACAGCGTCTTACTGAAGTACCCTATAGCGACTGGGGGTGAACCCACATCCTGGAGTTGTAAGAGGGCCGCGCCCACTGCGATCTTGCTGCCGTCCGTGTGCAGGATGAATTCCTTGTCCTGGGGAAACGCCAGACAAGGACGGCTCGCTAAGGCGTCCTTCAATCGAGTAAACGCCGCAGCCTCGGATTCTCCCCATTGGAAGGTGGCTTTGTCTTTGCAAAGAGCGTAAAGGGGTGCCGCAATCCGGGCAAAGTCTTTGACGAACTTCCTGAAAAAGTTGGCCATTCCGAGGAAGCTCTTAACAGCCTTGACCGAAGAGGGAGCTGGTAAATCCCGTATAGCCTGCAGGTTGCGCTCAGCCGGGGTATAAAAGGGGCCGGAAATTTCGTGTCCAAGAAATGTGATTTTGGACTGGGCGATACTAGTCAGCTTCTTTCCGGATACCTTGATGTTGAATGTTCGAAACCGTTCCAGGACTTTGCGCAGAGAAGAAAGATGGGTGTCGAATTCACTATCGAAGACGATAATGTCGTCGAGATACGCCAAGCAATTGTCGTCTAGACCGGCAAGAATGCGGGACATGGCCCTACAGAAGTAGGCCCCCGCATTGCGGAGCCCAAAGGGTAAATAGACGAACTGGTATATACCGCGATGGGTAGCCCACCCGCATTTGGCCTGGCTCTCTGGAGAGAGTAGTAACTGCATGTAGCCTGATGCCAAGTCAAAAGAAGTGTAAAACCGCTTGCCGGCCACTCTTTCTAATAGATCCTCGATTCGAGGTAGTGGGTAGCGATCGGGTATGGTAATGTCGTTGAGTGGCCGAAAGTCGAGGCAAACCCGTAGTGAGCCATCTTTCTTCTTTACTAGGACGGTATTGTGAAGCCAGGGGGTGTCACTCTCGACTATCCGTCCAGCCGCCAGGAGTTTATTGATGTGGTCGTCGAGCTCCTTCTGGAAGCGGGCGGGGATACGCGTAGGCCGATACCTGGAAGGAGGCACCTCCGACGTGGTTTTGATGGTAATTTGCGTATGGTCGTAGGAGCCCAGGTCGTATGAAGACGTTGAGATACGATCTTGAAACTCAAGGAAAAGGGCGTGGAGCTGTTGGCGCTGCTCCTCGGTAACGTCGGCATGTGACAAGTCGATGGCCTGAGGGTCGGGCGCTGATGGAACCGTCTCCGACACCACGGCGATGGAGGGGGTGCTAAAACCGCTGGTGAGGGTCTAATATGGTCCCGTTGGGGAGTTCCAGAACCGGCCGTGCCGTTGTCAAGTGCTGATTTTTGTAAATGACCTTAGGGGTGTTGGTGGGGTTGCTCAGTAGCAGATGGGTTTGGTCTGAGCGGGCAACAGCTGGTGCGACCATAATGTTATCCTCGGTGAGGACCGATCCGTCCATCATGATTGTGGAGAAGGATGGGATCGAGCCTAGCCACCTCGCACTGTACAAAGACTTCCGATGCTGGAGGCAAGACAACCGTAGACGCGGCACGTACCGTGAGTAGATCAGATGATGAAGCGTCGCTGATGTTGGTATGCGCTGAACCGGTCAGAATAGGAATTGACTCGTCCCCTACCAGAAAGATGCGTTGCTGGTAATTGAGGAGCCAATGGGGAAGGCGCTGCAGAAAGTCGTTTCCCAAAATAATATTGTAAGCGTCCGCAGCTCGAGGGATGCAGTCGGCTTCCGTAAAATGGACCGTATGGTCGATCGCGTAGGTTCCGATGTGCAAAGAGACCACCGATGTGCCAATGAACTTCACTGGTATTCCTGCCATGCCTACCGCTGCTGGGGCCACGCAGGGGCCAAGTCGAAAGATTCCTAAAAGAGGGAGCAGCGAATGACTTGCAAGCGTGACGCCGGCCCCGGTGTCTATTAGAGCGAGCAAGTGTACGCCGTTGGCCCGAATAGGAATTTGCGCGACGAAGAAGGGTTTTTGGCTCGCTGTCGACACCACCAGGGTGGGGGAGACTGTCGCACGAGGGGGCCACGTGGTCGCGGTATCAATCTCGATCTGCGAAATATCCAACTGAAACGGCGGGGGCATCACCACAGCCGATGGTATTGGCTGAGGTGGCGCTGGGGCCACGGGGGACATAGGTGGAGGGGGAAGCTGACAATAGACCCGTTGGTACCACGAAGGGGCGAAGAATTTTAGATAAAGTTTGAATAAGGAGTTAATAAAGGACAAAGTAACCAACAAACTACAGAAAGTAACCCAACAATCATAACCCGAAAAGGACCAAAGCGACGCGAAAAGATTGGAACTGTAAGGACTCACGGGAACTGCCGAGGAACCAGACTCCGATGGACGCGTCTCCGCTCGCTCGAAATATTCCACCAGCCGCGACTGATCACGAGCTATCCACAGTTCCTGCAGTTGCTGACCATTCGACGCTTCACTGAAATTAGTCAAAACTAAATTATGGAATATTGTAAGAGGAGGTTCCAGTTGTGGAGAGACTGCGGGGGAAAAAGCGGGAACGATGGAAATATTCTTAGGATTCAAGAGCGTCCAAGACCCGTCAAGTGGGGAAAATTTGTGGAAACCGTCGGTAGAGTGAAAAGCGAAGGAAGGGGCCTGCGCGCAGCTAACCGTGGCAGCGTGTCTCTGTACTATACGCGTTACCGGGTCCAGAAAAGTTCGTAGCGTGGAACCGCCCGGTAGGCGAACTACGACGCGAGGGAGATTATAGCAAGTTCCGTTGAATGGCACTAATTCGACTGAAGATAACGATATACAGCGCTGCACCTGCACATAACCATCGCCCATGTATGAGGCTGAAATGTCTTCCCTGTTGAGAAGTGCCCGCATGGTAACCGTAGGGTGGGTAAGCAGAGTGGTGTGTAGGGCATTGGCCAAAACATTAGTTCGGTCGCAAATTGCCTGCAACGCGTTACGGTAGAGCGCGTGCACCGACGAGTACGTACCGCCCTCTACAGCAAGGAGTTGAGCCGCTAGTTGGTTGGTGGTTACTAAACCCGCGTCGGTTCTCGTATGCCGCGGCTGTCGACGAGCTGGGAGAATAGCATACCCTTGGTCCGTTACAGTGAGCTGTTTAGCGCAGTCATCAACGACGACTGATTTGTCGGACCATGACAATGCGAACTCTTTATCATCATTGATCCAGAGAAGACCAAGTCGTTGTCCTGACAAACGAGAGACGAACGTGTACGCACATTCTTCCTCCACGTCTGGAGTCCAAATAAGCAACGATCCGTCTGCTAGGGTACAGGTCCCGTCCTTGTAAGAGCACGTCGACAGGTCCCCTACGGGTGACTGAGGAGCGGCGTCCGAGTGGCGGACGTGTATCGTAGTAGGATACATGTAACAGTTGGTGACCTCCACCGTATGGTCCACACAACACCCGAAAGGGGCTGAAGGGAAGGAAAACGTCAATGAGTGTTGGGTGCGCCACAAACCAGAAGCCGCCATGAGGTCGCCGTGCACACAGCGGTGGTGCTGCGTCATCTGTTTGCATTCGCCTTCTGACACAGCCAGGCTGGTGTCGCGATGTTGCTCGCTTCGAGCCCCAAAGAAGTTGACAGAGTACACTACCGAGTGCCTAATGATTTTGCAGAGGAAGGCTGGGGTGGAGTATAATTTTGTATTGGGCCGGTACAGGTGCAGCGAGAGCCTATAAGGGATGGTGAGTTGCTTGGGAAAAACCCAGAGCAATTATGGGGGTGTCGTGGCAAAAAGAACGTAGATGGATGGTCGGGAGGGCAGAGCCAGGCTCCGACGGCAGCACAGGGGCTAGCCAACAGACATAGCGAAACGGTGAGAACCAGCAGGCGAACGTCAGGAAGAGATGAAGTATGGGAGCCCTGCGAAGTATGCGTCTGTTTGAACGAGGAATTCACTAATTCCTCATTTCTCCGTAAGAGGGCCTCTATGCGGGCTTGAGAATTGCGGAGCTGGCGCTGAGAATCCTCGAGAGAAGCCGAGAGGTGGGCAACTGTGGCTGGTGGTTCCGGCGGAAGTGACAGGGTGGGGTCTTGCGCCGAGGAGCTCGTGCCCCAAGACAACAAGTTAGCCGCTGGAAGCCGACGAGGAGGACCGGACCTCCGCGTAGAAGGGACGTCCTGTGAAGTAGGGCGTTGGGTTGAATTCCGAGGAGACGGACAGACAGCCGCAACGTGCCCCTGACCACTGCAGTTGAAGCAGCGAAGCCCGCTCGCATTGCGGTAGTTTCGTGGTGGAGGCCGCTGGTATTGCCCAGCTGGAGGAGCAGGAGCGCCCATCCGCGACTGAGGGGGTCCCCGTGGCGCTGGTTCCCGAGGCAGAGGGTTCCTACCGCGCGCGTGGTCGAGCCGCGACAGAACATGGATAGCTGGCGGGGCGGTCGCGGGATGTAAAAGGCGCTCCGCTGTAGCTTCAGTGAGGAGTTGTTCCACGGTCTGGGCCAGATGTTCGCACGCGCGGCGACTCATTGTTAGTGGACTGCGTCTCCTCGAAAGAAGTGGGATTCTCCAACTTCACAAAGTAACGGACGTCACCCCTTAAGCGAGCCACGAAACTCTTCCAGAACCCGCTCCTTCTGGGTGGCCAAGTCTTGCCCTGACGTGGCGGCGCGAACCAAATTAAGGACCCGGTTCGCGAAGGCAGTACATGACTCGCCTGATTCCTGTCGACAGCCGGACAACTTTTGACGGGCCACGTAACGTTGTTGCGGACCTTCAAAGAAGGAGCGCAGATGCGTAACTAGGACTGCGTAGGATTTTCTTGCGTCGTCCTCCAATTCCTCCACCTTTTCGCGTGCCACTCCCTCCAAGTGACCTATTAGAAAGTTGGCCTGTTGTTCTTCTGAAAGCGGGGTGGGGCGCATCCTCATGACGTCTTCTAAACGGCGCAACCATATAGAAAACTGTGCTCCGTCTTCGTTGTAGCCCGTGAATGGAGCGATACGGGCTCCCTGCGAGTCTGGCTGGAACATAGCTACCATCGGAAGAGTGTCGAGTCGCTTACCTACCGCCGCGAAGGATTCGTTCAGTTGTTCCGTGAGGGCCGTATTACCTTCGTTGATCTTACGGGACAGGAGAGCCGCCGTTGCTCGAGAATCGTTCCAAACCTGCGTGATGACGGACGACGTAGCATCGCGAAGGGTCTTGACGTCGCGACCACAAAGGGGAGAGTCATCGGGAAGCTCTTCGAATTTAGGTAGCAACCAGGGCAATGCCGACTCGACCTCCGGAGGCTTGGTGTCGGAAAGCTGGGTCAGAGACCCTAGAAGCGAAGAACGAGACTTAGCGAGGCTACGAGTGGTAGGCATGGGATAAATGGATAGCAAGGGGAGGCTGGTAGCATGTTTTATACCAGAAGGCCTGCGCTGTGTGGGGGAGTCAGAGACGTTGTAAAAAGGAATGCTCCGGGAGGGGGATAAGAGGATCGGATAAATCGTTTGCTGTAACGTTCCCAAGACTGTTGAGAAGGAATGCCGATAACGAATGTTCGGCGCCAACGCGCGAGCATGCCGAGGATACAGTCCGATAGGATGTTGCTTGTGAAAAGCGTGAAAAAACGGGAGGAATGTTACAGTAAGCTGGGAAAAAAACACGGAGAGCAAAGCTCGCAGCTGAATGTAGACGCTGAAATCCTGTAGCTCGCCAAACGAGAAGTGCGAGATGAAGCTGTCAAGTTAATAAGCTAAGATCGCACCCAGGGAGAAAATAGCTAAGAAGAGAGGGGAATGTTGGTATGGAGAAGTGCCGCGGTTCCACACCCCGGACTTTGTGTGCAACTACGGTAAAACAGTATACCCACACGAAGGACTGAGTCCCAAATGCGCCAAATCCCGCGAAGAGAGGCCAAAAGGACTTGTATATTAGTGGCGTAAGCGAAGGTCCCAAAGTCTGTAAGTCCCTCAGAATGCGCAAGTCCCTCAGAAGGAGAGCATTTCTCTAGATGTTGCGTTCCCGAGAAAAAAACGAACGGCTGCAGACGAGATGGGAGCTCCGATAAGCCCGCCATGCCGAAGCAACGAGGCCTCGGCGAGGAGAAAATGGCGTAAACATAGCCTCAGCCGTACAGTGACGCCGTACCAAAGGAAATAGCAGGGAAAGGAAGAGAAGGAAGAAAAAATGAAGAAACTCAAAAAAAGACCGAAATATGACCAGGAATTCCGAAACTCCAGAGACAAGAGGACACAAAGGCTGAAAGCTGTCCCTAATACAAAGCTGAAGAATGGAAAAGGAAACAAAACGTGAGGGTGCGCAAAAAACATAAGAATGCGCCCGGCACTTACTTACAATACTGGCGGTCATTTCGATTTCCATGCAAGCCCCGGCTTCATTCTGTGTGCCCAATGTTCCTATCATCAGTGCTTGAAGCTACGGGAGAGAAGCCGTTCTCTCCCTTCTGAGCGCGCGAAATTACGTAACGTATCATTATGCCGTGCTTGAATTACTGACTATACAGGCGCCATCACGTAGAAAACGTAGACCCAGAAAACCCCTTCAACTTTCAGTTACGGGCTGACCGCTGCCCATGGGGGGATTCTATCTACCGACCCGGGTGTATCACTTGGAGAGAGTCAGAAATCTGACCAAATGGTCATCCAGCGCCTCGTGGGCGCAAGAAGGCCATGGGTGAAAAAGGGAAAAAAAGAAAGATTCAGATAAGAAAATGATGTAATAATCTGATCAGGGTGCAGCTGCTCGTTCGTTCGGTAAAAGAGAAGAAAAAGGTTTGTGGAAAAGGCTGGAAATGGTGGTGGAAGTTATTGAAAAAATGATTTGTGACGAAAGTAACTGATAAACTAAATGCGGATAAAATAAGAGGTGCATTGAAAGCATAATATATGGCCAAATAGCTAGACAGGAGGAACAGGAGAAGTGAGGGGGTTGAAAGAAGAGGAACGGAACCGGGAAAAGTTGTAGTAAGAATGTACGTACGAAATGACTGTAGAGGGCGAAGGAGATGTAGAGAGGAGGACAAGGAAGACGGAAAAAAACTCCTGAACAACTACCCGCTGGCATGAGTGGAAGTTCAGATAGCTGCCCAAGTGGGCGACAGAAGGGAGATGAACGAAAACCAAGGTAACAAAAGCTTAACCACCACCACAAAAGCGAAGAGAAGGAAGAACTCACCACTCCCGACTGGCGGATGCCGTCGCTGCTACCAGTTAGAATAGGAGGCCAGTTAGGTTAGTATGTGGTGTTGTTACAGCAACGCCAATAGAGGCAAATAGCTTTATCGCCGAGTAGAATAACACCATCGCAACGAATACAGTACGCAGTGGAAGCGGGCTTAGACCCGAGGCTGTCGGTGGTGGCGGCTCCTTCTCGAATACCCTTCTTCAGCTCCTCCTCTCCTCGATCGGCGTCGATCGCTCTCGTCGTCTCGATCCTCCACGTCGCCCTGTAAGCTTGTAAGTTAGCTGCGAACTCTCATGAGTCATCCCTTGTTCCCATTGGTCGCACACCCAGTAGAGCTAGGCTCTTACACCTCCCCCCTTTCACCAAAACGTCCGTCCTCGGACGTTGAGTGAAAGGACGGAACCCGAGAAAAAGGGATGAATCAAATTGAGGA
>MU890203.1:0-10639 GCA_036418205.1 Ostertagia ostertagi
TATATATCGCGAGATATCAGCAAAGCATGCTGGCAGCGACTTATCTACGCAACTTCTATCAAGTCCACGTCACTTCCGGTGACACGCCTACCCCAACTTACGGATCTCGACTGTACATACATACATACACATATACATACAAACACACACAAGTTAGCGCTTTATAAAATAGAAGGATAGGGATGTGATGTGTAGGATAACTACAAAAACGTCAGGAAGAAGACTCGCAAGCGTTAGAAATAGAGTTGACCCCTTACCGCGTCACAATCTCCGACGAGGTGTACAAAGTGGGATGCGTTATCGCGTCACCCTGCCGTCAACCTCTCGAGCAACACCTTCGAGACTTAGGATCCATGCAAAAAGCATGCACCAATTTACTTCATCTCCTTTGGGAATCCGGGTTCCAACCATCACGTTGCGGTATTCATCAAGGTGTAGAAGATCAGTTAAATGGATGTCATGCGTTTTGCGATATCGTTGGACCAGACCAGTTATCAACTTGTCCGTTTGTGGCTAATGCAAACATTCAGGGCAATTATTTTTCCAGTGTGCAGACGTGTATTTCCTACCAAATTGATTGGTTTATTAGGTTTACAAGTGCTTCGTACGACTGAAAACAGCTCCGTCCCCACACCCCTCCGAGAAAAATCCAGGCGTGGTCAAGATCTTTCAGATATAGTCAGAAAGCGAAGTATTCAGGCGCCATAAGTAGTTGCTTTCGTTCGGATTCAGTAGAGACGAGAACAAGTTGAGAATGTGGAATGAGACATTCCTGTAGGTTGAGAACGCCGCACATGTCAGATTCTGCAGGAAAAAGTTTCGAAGAGTTTCAAGAAGTATGCATCGCTGCGTACGTTAAACGATACCCGCACTAAGTCGTCAGCGGCATTTGCTGGAGCTGAGGTGCATCGTGTTCTGGGGGGCGTAAGAAACAAGAGGTTCCAAGCTTTCACTGAAAAGCCCAGATATGTCGTATGAATCAAGACGTGCAATGAAATGCATGAAGACCACCAGTACAACACTACTGTCTTGATTACAAACCCAATCCTGCTATACATAATCGGCTAATTGTGTGTGTGTGTGTGTGTTGACGAAATTCATAGCACGCGTCGCAGCAGTCGTCAGGAGTTGATTTTTTGATATGATATAGGGGTGGGACGGGAACATATTTGGTGGGGGACAGAAAGTGATAACACTGATAAGATCTGATAAGGGGCGCTAGAACGCAAAGTCACGAAATTCATAGCGCGCGACCCAGTGCAGTGAGGCGTTGGTTTCAAATATGATATAGGGGGTGGGACGGGAACATATTTGGTGGGGACAGAAAGTGATAACAGCTGATAAGGGCTGATAAGAGGCGCTAGAACGCAAATGTCACGAAATTCATAGCGCGCGGCCAGCAGCAATAAGGTGCTGTCTTTCAAGATATAATGTAGGAACGGGACGGGAACATATTTGGTGGGTGACAAAGCGAGATAACAGCTGATAAGGACTGATAAGAGCGATTAGCTTAGAAAACGGAGAAGTCACTAAATTTGTAATCTAGATGCGCGATAAGGAAACACTTCATTCTTGCGATGTTGTCGTCAGTTAACATAGTTGCCGACGGGTTCTCAAAATATGCTCGATGGTTTGCTGGACTACAATAATAATGGGTATTTCTGTTCCAGTGAAGATCTCACGGCTTATGAAATTGTTCAACAAACCATACTCACAACCATGGGTACTGGGCATGAGTAGTTGTTTACGTAGGAATTGAGTAGGTAGCCAAGAATCGCATTGGTAACGCTTTATCGGCGTAGATAGTTGTTATTTTCGGAAATGGGGTATTTATGCCAGTGTTTCACCTTACAAATGACAGCTTATTTTCATAGCACTGCAGTAGCTTCGGTAAATTAACATTCAGTCAAATGCTTAAAGTTGTTGCGTTGCTTTGGAGCTACTTTGAATCTGCGCGCCGGTAGGAGCGGTGTTAAAATGCTAACAGTTTAAATAACAGCCTGATACAGAAGTTAGAGCATTTACTCGATATGGTTAAAGATATAAGGTAGAACGAATTTGGGTGATGGAAGTGATTTTGTATGATCAGAGAAGATAATGTTCGAAAACAGGTGCCCTGAGTCGCTAAGGCTTTCACATAAGAGAAAGGCCAGCCTCAGCTTCTGCTTGTCGACACAATCTCGATGGCTATTATGGTAGCGAATAATAAAACCCTAGTAATAAAGATAAGGTATTGGAGGGAAAAAGTAATTTGCTGAAATTATCACCAGCGCCTATGACTGGGTCCTAGCCTCTGTTGAAATGGCAAGTATTTATAGAAACCGAGAATATTAGAAGTAGTCTTACGCATCGGCTTGCTGACTCTTCCCTCGTAGGGATCTCGTACTCTGTGAAATTGATGCACGTATTCTGCATCATTAGATTCTGGCTTAGGAGTAGACGGCAAAACCAAAGTTTATTAAAAAAACAGAGTTATGGAATGACTGCTGCCGTTTTAAAACCCCAATGAGTGACCAATGTTCATGAAGATCAAAAGCAACAAAGGGAGTCTCACGTAGTGGCGTTTTGGGAACTTCTCCCTTCATCCAATCCGGCATCTTGTATTCAGTAAAGTTAATACATGTGTTCTGCATCCATAGATCCGCTGCTTTTTTGAAGGCATTTTTGGCCTCACTGTCTGCAAGCAGAGAAGAATATTTAGCAACTTCTCCTAAGCATGGGTATGAGGGGCTGAGAATAACTAACTCAACCATAGTTGAACATGTATGGAACTCCATCTGACCACAATTTTGCAGACCATCCCTCAGCATTGAAAGCTTGTGCTTTCTTAGAACTGGTCTCACTAATTTCCGCAGCAATTACATCTTGTTGTTCCTTAGATTTTTACATAATTTTTTATATATTTATTCGAAGAAAAAAAAACATTCAACTTGTATAGGACAATATTCTGAACATGATGCTCTGAATCTCACTTTTTATGTTGACTCACAATCGAGTCTCACATTGTTGAATTCATTCATCAATTTCTCTTTTGACTGATCATACCAGCCAGCGATGTGAATAATTCAATTCTGCTTTTCAATTTATTATAGAAATAACTACCTTCAATTCTTCGAGCTCCTTTCTCCATCCCGGAAATGATGTGGACAAGACTGCTGCCGCGAACACGCAGCCAAAAAGAGGACGAAAATAGGATTGTTCATTCTGAAAAGCTGAAAGATTCTGAGTAATGAAAAGAAAGAATGCTGGTGGTGAAGAATATTGCTGTTTCTTTTGCCCCGTATTTATATGGTGCTTTTCACCTCTGAAGTTGACACAGGTGTACGCTTTCGGTTTCGATACATGGACGTCAGCGATGATAAAAAAAACGTTTCAGTTTCTGTACTGGCAGGACTCTGCCATGTATGGAGAATCCAAAAGTGCGGCAAAACACTCGTGAACCAAATTGAACGGAATCCTTTATCATGCTGCTTTGCCGACAAGTTTGTCTTTTTCCTTCTCGAACACTAAAACATATGATGGCTCACTTGCCAGTGAAATTTGGCTCAATGTTGCACTGCATGCCTTCGAAAATTCGCTCATTAACTCATAACGTCATCTTCTCTACTCAACTCGCTAAAATAAGGGCGAAGTGTATGGCACTCGCCATAAAAACTGCAAAATCCACGCGAAAAACGCTTTCGCGTTTTTTTCGTTTTTTCGTTATAACTCGGTTTAAAATTGAAGATTTTCAAAATCTGAAAACAGCATTGAACTCAGCTCGTCGAGTTCTATAAGAATTGTCCTAAGTTTTCTAGAGGCACTATCTTGGATTGCGCCATGCACTTTCATCTCAAAGAGTAGTTGCTCGCATGTGATCCTACTTACTATAAAGCGCTTCGTCTGTCGTCTGTCTGTCGTTCTGTATGTCTGTCACGAAATTCCCTAGCTCCTCGGGATCCGCCTGGAGGGACCGGGTCAAGTGTGGGATGGGTGGGCAAGGTCTCACGAAGTACAAAACACACATCAGCTAAGCGGAGCCCCGCCCACAGTGGGCGTGGCGTGCGTCGAAATGAACTGTACCGAAGACCAAGATTTCGAATTTCAGTGACAAAACGACCTCGAAACTGGGCCAAAAAGTGGGTAAAGGTGTGCATTGGTAAGTCACATCGAATTAGGGAGACCCACCCCCGGGGCCATAGTCTTACCCCATTGGATGATTCTTAGAAAAATGAACCCACTATATATAATCCGCTATGAGGTTACGTGTACGTGTACGTGTGTGTGTTTGTCTGTCTGACCGGAAATTCATAACTTCGTTCCCTTTGGACCCAGAGCGCTCAAACTTCTAGGATATATAGGGGCTGGGCGTGAACACTGATGATGGGTGGCGGGAAGTGATAACTACTGATAGGAGCTGATAACGGACGTCGAAATGTTGATGTCACCAATTTCGTTACGCCGTTCGCGTTGATATTCGAGAGTTTGCACTCAGGACAGGTACCTAAATGGTGAGCGAGAGAATGTGATAGCAAGTGATAAGAGCTGATAATGGGTTCCGGAATGCCAACGTCATCAGTTTTGCAACGCCCTTCGCGTTGACCCTAGGATGTTCGCACTCATGAATATTATGTGGGGTGAGGCAGGGACCAAGAAGGGTGATGAAAGAAGTGGTAGCAACTGATAAGAACTGATAAGGGGCGTCAAAGTGTGGATACCACCAGTTTCGTTGCGGCTTTCGCGGTGACATTGGAACCTTGGCTTTCACATGTGGTATAGGGGATCGGACGGGGACACCGATGGTGAGCGGTATGAACCGATAATAAATGATAAGGATGATAAGGGCGTCTGAATGCAAATGTCTCAAACTTCGTGCAGTTATCACTGGCAAACGATCAAGGTCAGGTGTTGATGGTAGGTGACAGAAAGTGGTAATGAGCGTCAACTGTACTGATAAAAGTAGCGACAATTGAGTGTGCACTCATTTGAACTAACCAGGTTCTTAGCACGTGAATATCATTCCTAACCGTTCACCAAAAGAAGCAAAGGGCCGCTTCATTATCTGAACTTGAACCAGTGGCGGATTTCCATCAGAACTAGGCTTAAATGCTGACTGATCAGTAATATTTCACTCCAATGCCGAAACTCAAAGTAGAAATTCTATAAATTATCACAAGAATGCTGAGTTGTGGGCAAAACTATTAAATTAACTCTATAAATTATTATTTAATTCTATAAGTTATTATTTATTATTGATTGTTAAATTCTAATTCATTCGGGATCAACATCAATGCTAAATGTTTACGAAGTTATGATAAGTACCAGTTTCATTCTGCATGGTTCTGCGCGTATTACGCGATAATCTTCAGCGAAATAACCTTTGGACTCATCTGACGCATCTTCCGAAACATCTTACTATTAGTTTCTCAGCCACGTGACCTAATATTCTGCAAGTTGTCCAGTCTAACGAATACCACATGTAATGCGCGCTGTTGCGTGCGGAGCTAAACTGGTTAATTTACAACCTTGTACCTGCAGTATCTAGGAGAGCTTCGTTTATATGTTATGAGACAATAGAAAACGGAAAGAAAACGGACAATAGAACGGAAAATACCGGCTTTCGATTTTTTTCACTGAATATTTTGGTGTCCCAAAAGCATAAATTCACTTGGTATTTATGAGCTATTTACTTGTTTATTTGGTGTAATTATCCACTTATTAATGATTTTAATTTCGGAACACTAATTTCAATTTCGCAGACTCCATCTTCGGGCCATCTAGCGTAATAACTTTCAAAAGTTTTCGGAAAAAATGTAGTAGTAGGTAATATCCAGCTTCTGTCTTCTTCTTGTAACCTCGATAGTAGTAGGTGTACAGAAAATCCTACTATATATAATTCGCTAAGTATGTCTGTGTGGTGTGTGTGTGTGTGTGTGTGTTTGTCACGAAATTCATAGCTCGGGTCACAGCAACGATAGCGCCATGGTTCTTACATATGTTATAGGGGGTGGGATGGGGACACAAGTGGTACGTGATAGGAACTGATAACGACTGATAATAGCTGATAAGAGGGGCTAGAAAGCGAGCATCGCCAATTTCGTTTTGTCGTTCATATTGGTACTAGAGCGTCTATACTTACAAGTGTTATGTGGGGCGGTCCCGGGATATTGGTGGTACATGATTTGTCGATGTACCTAGGCCTCCTTTCAAAGTTCCATGGGAATTTCGAAACGTTCCCTGGTGAGTGTGGGCTATGCTCAGGAGAAATGTTTATGAAGGTAAAGAAATTGAGGATCCCGTCGGGTTCGAAGGTCGACAAGGTGCTCGTTTATCATCGCTCTGGTGTAGCTCTCAAACTCTATCATATACTTTTGTGATCTTTTGGAATTTTGACTGACAATTTTGGGCAGTGTAAGGTTTTCTTATCGTGCGTCATTACATTAACTGCCTTGCGACGCAGATATATTGTTCATTTCATCTGTCTAGAACGACACTGTTAGGCAACCATTGTTTGCTGAAACAACACGTCCAGCTCAAAAACTCAAATGTGTGCATTATGGACAGAACAGAGAACCCTCAGACTTGGAGATTCGTACAATGTTAGTTCAGGTTTCTGTGATCACGAGGATGGTGGATAAATAGCTGCCAGACACTCTTGACTCAATGCAGACGCCGGTATCGCCACCACACATCATGTTTAGCTCGTATGGATGCTATCCGTAATGAGAGAATATCTTCAGAAATACGGTACAAAGGCCACAAGGGGATTTTTTGCATGCGCAGAGGCACACGATACATTCAGCACAAGGACAACCCCAATTCCAGATATGTCGAAATGGAATAAAAAGATCATAAGAGTTACAACCTCCAAATTCCTTTTGTACAGCGCATGATTTTTTGGCACAATCGTAGGAATAGAGGCTAAAGAAAGAGAAAGAAAAAATCCTGTAGGTACCATATGTTCTGAAACCATCAATCCTTGGATGTGTTGGCTCACTGCTTTAGTATTGAGTTGACCCATAATTTCTGGCCGAATTTCAACACTTTGATTTATTCAAGTTTTATCTTTCCTAAAGAAATTGATCAACCACCATCATAATCACTGATATGCACCCATTTGCTAGGGAACGAATGGATGCATTCCTCCCAGAACGAGAGAAGCTGTGAGATGAAAAGCTCGAAGAGGTCGTTTTTGGGGTGGTTGTATTTACTGACTTTTTCTCTCCTAGCTGCTGCTTCAGGGGCTGAGGAGGTGATAGTACGATGGAGCAATGTCAGGGCTATACGATAGATGTGGTGTCGTGGTCCAGCCAGTTTCCCTCGAAACGTGGCGAGTTATCTTTGCAATGTGATTTCGGGCGGTCCTCCGGATAAAGGAGATTTTGAGACTTTCCAACCGTTCTCCCGCACTGCTGCGGCCAACTTTGGGAGCTATTCCATGGTTACCTTCGCAATGCTTGTCTGCATAAAGTGAAATGGTTCTCAAAACGGGATACCCAGCGAATCCAACAAAACGGGGGTCACACCCTCTGATGAAACAGCTCGGGTTTTGGTTGATGTGCTGCGTCCAGGCTGCGAGGTAGCCACCGGGCGAGCCGCGTGTTGTTATCGTAGGGGACTCATGACTCATCTGCACTGGTGACCAACTAGGGAATGTCTTGTCTATACGGTCGCAGAATGAAACTTCTGCAGATGGTCAGGCGTGCTTCTCGGTCATGGTCAGTCCATGCATGCTGTTTCCATCGAGGCTTCATTCTGCTACAGTCCATTCCATTCAGGTGTCGAGTCATGGAGCGTAGATGTTTGCTACAGCTTTCTGCTAATAGCGTACGGATGCACTTCCTATTCGGTCCTCATCGAAAGTGATTGGGGGTCCGTGATGAGGTCGAACTTTGCAGCTCCTATCGCCTTTGCGTATGCTATTGAGCCAATAGCTCAGTGCCCGATCAGTAGCAAAGACTGGGGCAAACGTAGCGCTGATCTTGCCTACCGCGCTCCTTGCAAGGTTCTTCTTAAAATTGTCAAGGCAAAATCGTTGGGTTTGGTTGTTGATCTATTTTGATTCCTACTAAATTATCCCTTTGCGCACTCAAGCTTGAATCATCCTGGCTATACATACACTACATATAACGATAGTGAGAATATCCTGTGAACGAGGACGAGAAACAATGTCAGAAGCTCCTATTTCCCATCAATTTCAAGAAAAGTTCTACATTATTATGGACGACTTCGACGACCCTGCGTGAGGACGATGGTGCAGTAGCTGAAAATGCCCAACACCATTCGGTTGTTCCATCCATACACTTACCGCACCTATTCCCTTGAGACAACGTGTTTCCAAAAGTCTGTACATTTACAGGAATATTGAAAAACTGTCAAGAGATCAAACGTTCAGTTGAAGGATGTATCCCACTGCTTTCAAAAGCAGGGTGACAGTGCTTTGCCTATCAATGGAAATATGTTGTAGCGCCATTTTGATTAATGAATCTTGAGCTTTCGTTATTGTAATTTTGTGTTGAGCAAGCCGACTGAATTTTTTTTCAGAACTTACTCTATGTGATTGTAAGTCAGTTTTGCTCTTTCCAGCTGGGTTGGGAAAATAATATAATGACCGCGACTGCATGGTCATTTGAGACTTCACAATTTCACCCACAATCTTTGCCCTCTTCGCGCCCTTGTTAGCAGACGAAATAGTGAGCGTACTGCAATTAATGTGAATGACAGGGTTACAACTTGGATGGCATCTACCTTTATCTGTGCGGGAGCTTGTTATATGATTCAGTGTTTGTGAGAGGTAGGGGTGTCGCTAGAATCTCCATGGTCGGCATTTCAAGACTCCCCCCATCACCTCCCTTTTCAACTTCAGTAGGACTAACATGGTTCTGTAGAAGTGTTGCGGTATTGAAGAAGTTCAACAATGGCAATCACCCCAACAGCTGCAGATATTACAGAGGAAAAGGTGGTGATTGGCTTGTTTAAACTTATTAAAGGAAGCGATCACGCTGGCTTCCACGCTGGATTTGCTACCCTCGCGTTATCAATCGATAAGGTGTGAGGCAGTAATTGTTGGACGAGTGTAAGCCCATGGAAGATATGATACGATGAGATAAGAAGGTGCGGCTGCTTGATAAGAGGTGCACTCCAGAATGAAAACGGGACGATAACGATAACGGTATCATATCTAGCACGCTCTTATCGCACCCCTTTCCACATCGATAAGTCTTGGTTTTGCTGAACCGGAAGTGGATTTCGGCGCCTTATCACTCCGTTGATAAGGGGCCACTGCCACTGAAACTTCACGTGTTCTAACATTGGGCAGGACCCCTATCCACTCCAGTACACAGCTTTCCTTATCGTTCCCATGAAAATTATCGTGACCACTCCCTTTAAAATTGCTTTCTAGGGACAGTAGCTCTAAATGTGCAAGACCCCTTCCGACCAGCTTTTCAGATAACGTCGTAAAAGTCCATGATCCGATAAGGACCAGCTGAGCTCGAACCGTGCACAAGGTTCCCATGACATTCTTGTAAAGCGCTTGGTGCAAAAAGCTATTACAATCTAATATCCACCTCTATATTTGTATCATTTGGTGCCTTAAGATGCATCAGATATTATTTTGAGCTCCCCGACTTCAGCTCTTCCTGAAACAGCAGACCTTAATCCAATGAATACACCTCCTGAAACCGTCTTGCTCTTCATTGGCATTGTCGCTGTCTAGCTTATATTCAAGCGTTTGCCATTCTTCTTTTGCATCCACCTCTCCACCGCAACCCTCTGGCTAAAACAAATACATGAAGGCATTTGAGGTTAAGCTAGAAAAATAGCAGTCACCCTTTTTTCGCAGAGCGGTCCACCGTATCCACTAGGGCATACGCATGTTGAGCAATTACGAGGATTAGGATATCCATCATTATGACATTGTAATTTATTTTCGCATACGTCTGGAATCCTGTCGACTTATTTCGAGGATTGCATATCTCTTTTCACACATGGAATTCCTTACCAATGCAATTATAGAGCTTGCTACAATCTGCCGTAGCTTTGGTTAGTGGTTTCTTACAAAGTATTTTTATGGTGCCCTATTCAGAAAAGGGAATAATGAAATTGTTTCTCAAAAAATACTACCAAAAATTCCGTCTGGAAATGGAAACTCTGGCCTCCATATACTCCATTATTGAATTCTGGTAAAATAAACAGCCCCTGCTAGTTAGCTGGTACGCAGAAGTACGTTCGTAACGCCTACATGCCTGCTTTTAAGTCGTGAGCGTTCATTATTAGTGACGCTGTAGTTTTTCATTATGTATCATCACATTCGTTGCTGTCACCTTCGAATATTAGCGGTGAGGGCAACCACAAACCCATCTTCATTTAACCTGAGTGGGTCCGTCTCCATTGGCTTTTGTCCTATCCAGCCCTTCATCCTGTACGGCCTTTATTGTTAGTTGTCGGAATTGCCCGATACAATTGTCCTCAAAAGAATCCTTCGCGGAAAAATCATGATTCTATTTCAGCCATAAATCACTGGCTTGAGACTCATTATCCACGATAAGAATGAAAAGAACAGAAGTATTGCTTTCGTTTTGGTAAAAAATTCGAAAAATCGAAAGGGCTGCTACGCGTTCAAAGTGCCCACGGACGTCTTTCACAATGCTGGCGACGG
>MU890205.1:0-12401 GCA_036418205.1 Ostertagia ostertagi
TCAGTCTGATGGTGTCTGAGATGAGAAAGCACCAAGGAGGGGAACGAAGTGAGCGTTCCACGACTTCTTCTCTACTCTCTGAATGTTCCGTACTCCCTCTGGCGCTCGTTCCCTCTATCGAGCAGGTATGTGAGGTATTTAGCCAGATCCGAATATGTCAACATTTTCAACAAGTAGTCTGAATGATAATCACTTTGCCAAATGCCACTTCGCGGGGTACAAAAGGAATAAAAGGCAAAAGCAACACAGTTTTGTTGGAAACGGTGGTCCAGAGTACCAGTGCCATAGAAAGGTATTTATAAGATGAAATTGTGGTGGAAACGTCACTTGAGCCCAGCGAAAGCAGGGCACCAGCACCTCACGAGCTTCCTTCTTTGAAGGCCCTTCAAGCGATCATGTGACTCTATAATTTAGCCCTAACCCGAGAAATATAGTTGGTTCGCACGCCAGGTGATGTAGCCACTATGTGCACAAATAGCACAGAAAGGTCTGAGAACTTGTTCTTTCTCGGGCCTATTGGAGCTCCGGAGTCTCGCCCAGAAGAACAGCTGCATCGAGAACGAAAAAAGGGATCAAGAGCTTCGCTTGGAGCGCCCTCGGCGATCTTTTTGCTTGCAATTCATCCACCTTGCACCTCTACGTTAATTTTGTAAAGCTAAAAACCACACCCATTCGTTAGCGATGTCGTGCCGAGCAGAACTTCATGGGATTCAGTGCTGTGAAATTTGATTGAGGGTGATATTTCAGAGCCCTCGCGATAGGTTCACCTTCACTTTATCTAATCAGAGGGATGAGGAAGTAGAATGTACACAGTAATCAAGCGGAAGCCCAAAACTGTCAAATATAAGGTGAGATGGTGCTAACAAAGGTTCCACTGACTTCAGCGTCACCGTAGATTTTTCCTGTAGTGAAATTGGCAAATAAGAGCAGTGCCTGCTGTGATCATGCTGGATCAACGCTAAGCAGAAGACGATGGTGATGATGGTTATCACGACGAAAAATGAATCCCTTATATAGGCGATCCCGCCGGTACTTAATGATACAAAAATATCCCCTTGACGCAGAGTTATGGGTAAGCTCTCTTGATTATCACGTATCGGCTGGATGATCCGTTGTCGCGGCTGAAGACCGAGGTATAATCGAGGTAGCAAGACTAAGCCATTAGATAGAGGAATCGAGGCTCATAAACTTCAACCTGGAATTTCTGGTCTACCCGCGGCGTCCAAGAGGTCACTTTGTGTTCAAGAAACACACTCTTCACGATTTTTTTTATTTTATTTATTTATTTACTATTGCACAAATGAGACAATGTTATATTAAATGGGGAACAGTAACACAATAGCGTGTAAATATATAAATATATGCATATATACATGTACAGCAAATTAATACGGGAAGCTTAGGATAATACAGGAGTTCAAAGTAAAGTTATGAAACAAGTTTTGAAAAGCAGCTGATTGGCTAATAGAGTACGGGGGGGAGGCGGGAGATCCAAAGGGCCACCTAGGAGGAGAAGGGCAATGGCCGGCCAACATTGCAAGCCGCCAAGCGGGGAAAGCGACTCCGGATACCAACTTAGTAGGTCCGCCAACCCCTCCTAGAGCCGTAATGAGGTAGGGAAGGGGAATACTGGGCTGAAAAAGAATAAATGGTTGTTGATTATTCAAATGAAAAAATAGTCCGATTAAATGATAATAACAAGAAGGTCAATGACAATGTTAAAACACGTAGTAGTGAGTGCGACTATTGTTAGGTCATTACAAGACAACTATGAACAGGAAGCGATATTAAGAGGCTAGCAAGGAAGGAAATAAATGATCGATCGTGTTGGCTGAAATATCGAAACGTTAAGCTGTCCAAGATAGCATATCGTATAAACCGAAACCACTTACAGTATCGATCAGTTCCCCCTACCTCAGGAACTGGGATGCCAGACGACGGAAATTGGCGCAACCATTTAGGAGACAAACCGATCAGAATCACGCAGGAGCACATTTGTACAACTCAGGAGCTGTAAACGTGAATGCTAAGCCGCTTGCAAACACTTTAGGCGGCGCTGGATTCGAACCCCAGTGAGATTCATTGCGAGTGCACGCATGAGCGGCGGCACTTCGCTCTGCGCTATGGAGGCGGCTGGCACGCACCCATTCCAGCAAAGTCATGTGGCGGCGGGGTAGGCGCACCTGCCGTCACGCGATAACATTTCCAAAACTCGTCTCTGGAGCAGCCACCGGCACTTGAGATACCTACATAAGTGATCCTGAAACGTCCTAGTATGTTTCCATCTGAAAAAATCTGAATCAAGTTTGTTCCAGAGTGAAACCACTCTGACAGTGAACGCTTCTCCGTACGCGTGTGTGTTGGGCTTGTCGGGTCGTAAACGATAGGGGTGGCCTCTTGATACCCCTATATTTTGCGTGCCAGTCCCATTCATGGCGCATCCTATAAAACCATCAATACCGATCAGCCCATCTCTGCACTCTTCGGAAATTGGACCTTCTTAATGAAAACTGTACATCGCTTCGGAAACCCATGATTGGGTTAGATCTTGTAAGGGTGGCCACGCATAAGGTCAGGTGCGATACAATCGCCTTTTGGTTTCAAACAAAGGCCGAATGCGTGGCGCATCACACAAGAGCTGCCCATCGTTCACCACTTCTCTTGATTTGGCCTGATAAAGCCCGTCTAAAGAAAATGTCATCGTAAGACAAAAATAGCCAATACTGCGACGTGGCAGATTATCGTTGGGTTACGAGAGGAGCTGATGAAAACACGTGCCTAAAATAGGTAGTATTATCGGTATTTAATTAGGTATAAGTGTCGCATTGACGCAAGATTGTCGGTAAGCCATCGGTATTGCTATGCGACAGCCGTGATCCGTTCGAATAGCGGATAACAACTAAGCTATCGACAATATTACGGAGCAATTTCGAGCAAAACCTTTTTAGGCTAATTGCTTATGTGCGACAAGCAAAATGTCATGTAGTCACGAGCAACGGTCAGGATCTCCGAAGTCGAAGTTTACGATCAGAAAGCAGCCGGTAGAATCAAGGTAGAGGTGGTCAGTGGTGCAGGGATGAAGAAAAAACATGAGAAACGGCCAGAACCCGAGAAATGGGACCCTTCCTTGCCCGTTGATTTCCGCATTGATGCGACTCTCATCGGTGCTGCCCTCTTCAACGCTAACGCTCTCTCCTTCTATCTTACTGAATTACCAAAACAAGTGGCAGGTTAGCCAGTCGATGGGCGTAGCGCATTGTAGCGCTATGAGGAGGCTGTGTTAGGTCGCCCAAGTCATATCTTTTCTGGGGATTGCGTGTCGGGGGGAGGGGGAGGCGGAGGAGGTCCGTCTGCATCCCTAGGTAGGTTCCCATTCTTCCACTTCATCGTGGAAACATCCGAAAGACTGAATACAGGGTGGGCCAAAATTATAGCGACAACGCATGAGCAACAATTTGAACTGATATTCACAGATGCTGTTTTCTTCTGTCCTAGTTTTGGTACTGTGGTGTAGAATTGTTTATGCTTACCTTGTTCAACCACCAAAATCTATGGTAGCTGCAGCGGTTGAGTGATACGGCCACCGTCACCTACATCAGTTAGGTTCAGGTGTATAGAAGTGCCAATAATATTCGTGCTATCAATAGATGCTATCAGTAGATCCAAACGCTGCAAAGAACGAAGAAGTGAATATAACCGTTTTGGATGAGGAGGGGTATTTCTGAAGCGACCACGAGCAATGTAAGGATGGCGCGCGATGGAATTTGCAGGTAGAGGGCGCGCTATTTCGCCAAATGTCACGAGAGGATATTAAATCTTTGAAAAATATTGGGGCCAATTGCTACCCTGAGCTCATTTTCACTTTGAAAGCTCCCATTCACAAGGCAAGGGTGGTGCAAAATTAGTGCAGAACCAATTTCTTCGACTTCATCAGCTCAAACGGTGGCAGGTCAGCACTTCCGATTCTAATTCGATAAACTGCAGTATCGGTTCTTATGCAAGCCGAGGCTTGCATAAAACTTCCTACATCTGGGAATTCGTCGAAGAAATCGTTCCAGATGTACCAATCATTTGGAGTAGCACGAGTCCCACGCACCACATTGCGTGCCACAGTCGATGGTTCCTCGATGCTTCTCAAGGCCCGTATAAACACAAACCAAGGAATTTCAAAATTTGGTGGATGTTTACGATTCAGAATGGGACTGTGAACGTTACTGCATTTTTGGTTTCTCAGAATTGTAGCATGCTCATCCTAGGCAACTCGAAGTCGCTGTCGTCATAATTTTGGCCCACCCTCTATATTTATTTATTTACTTATTTATTTGAGACGCTGCTCGCAGGAAGACGTAAAAGCTACAATTACAATCACATACAATCAAACAATCAATATAATACGAAGTTATTAAAGATGACAGTGTCTGTAAGATCGGTCTCAACCTTGACGTGCCGGAAAGCGGCCTAGGGGGCGCCCGAAGCAGCGATGGCTCGATACGTTGTAATCAAGCATTTAATCGGGAAAAGTGGCGTCAACATATAAGAAAAGCGGACCCCGCTTACAAGCGGGACAGACGCTAAAGAATAAGAAGAAGAAGAAGAATTCAATAACACAGTAACAGCTTCTTTATATCGATCTAGGATTCAAAACCGAGTTTTTGTGTAGTATATGCCTTGGATACGATTGCCGCAAGTCAGGCGCAGTTTTGTCCCTTGACTTCGCACTACTCAACAGTAATAGTATTATACTTCTTCGAATATCATTCATATTCGACTACTTCGATGGCGTCAACGGAGTCTGAATTCAACCTCCTGATTGTTATTCAATCTGTGTTATCTTTCCTGTTTACGATGTTTGTTAAAGGCAAAAGTCAGGCTCGTGTTTGGGCATTCTATGGCGCCTGAAATTGAGTGTAGAGATGGGAGGTGGAACGACAGTGAAGAAAAAACGCAAAGAAACCGTCGACAAGACCGAAATCGAAACCCCTTCCCTTCTAGCAGTGAAGGAGGCTTGCTCGGGGGAGAGCCACGTCCAAACGAGTTTTCCGGATATGCCAGCCGTTCCATCGGTTGATACGGCAATCAACCTAGCTGATCTCACACGTTAGGCCAGCCACGCACCACATCCCGCGGTGGGCGGGACCAGCTGATGAACGAACCCATCGCTGTAAGTAGTAGGCCAGAGGCCTTGACGGCGCGCAATCTCGAGTCAGGAGTGTGGCATCACCCCTCTGAGCGCATTCCTGGAAATATTAGTGATGGAAAGGCCTTCTATGGTCACCTAATCCTGACTCGTGGCTTTAAACTGTTATTTGGAACACAGATAAATTGCGCAAGAAAATTCAGTCTGTTTTCTACAGTATTTTTTTCTTCTTCGAAAGTCTCTTGTGTTTCCTCCAACAAATTATTAGCTATAACTATAAACATGCAGAAACTTTATCTATTGGTTTATTTTTGTGCACTTTGTGTCCAAGTTACTGTCCATTAACACTCAGTACTAATTTCAAATCATCAAATAATTTTTCCTGAGACTGTCCTTTCTTTGAAGGAAATAGCGTCTCGGAACTCGATATGAAGTCATTTATTAGAAGCTTAGTCCGGGATTTGGGTTCCAACAAGCTTAGGCTTTCCCTCGAAAAAAAGTGCAGCAGTATTGCAGCGGCATATAGCACATAGACAAGTTTCTTCCATACCGAGGTGAGACAGACCTGGGCTCTAACAAGGGAGGTCTTTCAGGGCAAGGTGCGCTTTTTCAAAACGGTTTTGTGCATATTGTAGGGACGCATGTAGGGAACGCAAAACCATGTTTCATTTTCGCTGAACGGTTATAGCAGTACCAAAAAAGAAGCATAAGGTACTGTTAAGGGTTCGATCCCCCGTGGCGACTAAATTTTGCATTTGGGTTGGCGCCTACGGTTTGGTGCCAAATCGCGCTAAATATCAAAATCCAGATGTCAAATTCATCGTCAGGACCATTTTGAAGCCAACAAGTGGCCGCCAACCTTGATTGCAAAATTTAGTTCGCCCAGGGGGTTGAACCATCAAGTTGGATGTGTTCACACACTTAGTTTGGTACTACTAAAACCGTTCAGCGAAAACGAAACATAGGTTTGTGGTCCATACATGCGTCCCTACAACATGTACTAACCGTTTCCAAAAAGCGCACCTTGCCCTGAAAGACCTCCCTTGTAAGGTCCTAGAGTGCACCATTAGCGCAGCCCAATCCCATTGAGCCTGCCCATAGTTCAGTGCTTATCGCTTTCTTGCATATAAGAGAGGGTTTATATTCTCGGCATGAGACGTTACACTTCACCTCTCCGTTATGACTTGCAAGCATAGCAATACATCGGTTCGGTACCAGATTTTGCCTCTAACTTGTTGCGTAATGTCCTGTTTTTTTTATACTTATTTATCAGTTTCATCAATAAAATCCAAACGCTCTTCGTTGTCAAAAATGCGATGTTTTCGTTGTTGTACAACTTCTGTCGTAATTAAAAGATTCTTAATCAGAGTGCGTTATTTTTGCAAGACTCGTTAATTATGTAGAGCTAATGCTTTCGCGATGACTGGACAAGGCCAGTCGAAAATGAAGACTTTCAGGTAGTGCAGCAGGAGATGTTGTCCAAAAATGAAAAATTCCTGCTTTTCGTGCTTTTTCGTGCTAGGAAGTTCATTGCGCATGCTCAATAAGCATTCAAATACAACGACGACTCGGAACGGAAGTCGAAGTCGCGGCATTCTACAATGAAAAGCAGCGAATTACAACGGCATAATCACCGATAACAGAAAAATGAACCCTCTGCTCAAAAAGATTTGAACCACAGAGCTGTATTTCATCAACTCATTTCAATGTGCGCCACACATTCACTTCCATTATGAATTCCGGAAACATAGTCGCATTTTGTCGACGACGCAGATCCAGCAAGAGCAAGAGACGCGCTTATCCTCCCAGTCACATCCGATACGAATTTGTAAAGAGAGCGATGGAAGGTCAGGTGTACTGATTGAACTCTGAACCCGGATCCGGATTGGACCTCATGAACAACGATTAGTGGCGTCCTTGGCACTACACCGCCTCTGACTTCTGATCGATGTTATAAAAAGGTTCTCTCAGCCTCAAGACAAACGGCCATTCGCTGAGTTATCGATGTATTCAAGTACCATTTCACCGTTGTTGATAGTGCATATCACAAAATTCTCACGCACAGAATTTGCAGATATGTCGTGAAAATTTCGACTTGGCTTCTGGTCTGATCTCCGATCGAGTCTAATAAACCCGCCCGTTGCCAAACGGTTGTCCACAAAAGTTTTGGCCGTCATTAAGCGGATGTTTCACAAAGCCGATCAAAGATCCACGTGAGTTCTCGTAACAAAAGTGGAGTCATGTGAGTTGAGCAACCTTGTGGCTGTGTGATCTGACCAAAATGAAACACGGGAGCAAATATGCACTGTTGCTCAAGGACCTGCTCCTTCACTGCCTTTTCCTGTTCTTTTCGTTTTCTTAGTTCTATTTTAAAGGATAAAGGATAAAGCATTTGCCGTTGATCAATCCCTTTTTGGGATGCGGCACGCATTCTACTTCCATTTGTACATTCGTAGTGGCATTGAATGCGATGTGGCCTATACAATGACTTGCGGGGGCCAGCCGATGTACAAGTCAGTGTTTTTATCCTCCCAGACAAGTCTGGTACCAATTAACCGACCCCGGAGGGATGGAAGGCTTGGTTGGCCCGGGCGACTCACGACCCAGGATTTGATCCCCGGACCGCTCGCGTGGTGAGCGCGCCACTTGTCACTACACCACTTCCGCCCTTTTTTTCATTTACAGTAAAATTCTGACGAAGTCGAGGAGATGCAAAAATTTTGGTCCTACCGAGAATCACCGATTCGGATGCATGCGTGCCTCCCAGCCGCAATAAATTTCACGTCTTCATTTACTTCGGGCGGAAGTGGTGTAGTGGCAAGTGGCACGCTTACCACGCGAGCGGTCCGGGGATCAAATCCTGGGTCGTGAGTCGCCCGGGCCAACCAAGCCTTCCATCCCTCCGGGGTCGGTTAATTGGTACCAGACTTGTCTGGGAGGATAAAAACACTGACTTGTACATCGGCTGGCCCCCGCAAGTCATTGTATAGGCCACATCGCATTAAACGCCTACCATGTTCTTCAAAGTAAGCGATCACGACAATTTGTTTTGCAGGCCATGGGTAAAGCTGCATGATTTTATTGGAATTAGAGACCTACCAGTGAAACCCTTAAGGGGCGCTTCAGCAGCATTTGAGGGCCAAGCGCGACAGGGTGGGAAAAAATGTTGTCGAGGAAATCGCTACTGTGGTGCGGCCCTCACCCTAAAACGTGTCGATCTCTAATACGACCCCATACTCTCACACACATCATCTATATGTGAATAAAACAGTGCTAAATTACATCTTTATTCTTCTTGTTTATGTTTTACAATTGTTTTATCCTTTCGGATACTGTACTTCTGTTCAACGCATGGCAGTGGTGGAAAGAGCTTCAATTACTGTTTTGTTTATCTTTGAAGTGACTCTGGAGATCCCTGATCGAGTGAGATTCTCACGTAGAAAAAACACGAGGGATTCGAAATTTTCATGTAGATGCGTAATAACTTCGTATCAATACGTTCTAATTCGTAATTTTTTAGAAATGTGTGGTTAATCTCTAGAAAGTAGAAGATTAGCTATTTCGAATGGATGCCTGATTTGTTTCAGATTCTTAATTAAAGGGAAATCTGCGTCGAGGAAATGTCGGTGAATTTTTTCTCCACTCAAAAACTGGATTGCTTCCTTGAAATCACATCATTTCACTGTTGTTGATAGAAGTAGGCACACTCCTCAACGGCCGCTTCCAATCCAGTATTGGCGCCATTGCCAATCGATCTTCGTGCGTTATTTTCTAAGTCAGTTGAATGTGTTGTGTTGATATGATGACCTGCCTAATTAAAAACGAAGTGTTCTAGCTGATGACGTACACGGGGAAAACCGCTTGATGCGCTTTCCTTTTTGAACCGCTAGCTGCGTTCCTGGCTCAGGCTTCTCTCCTGTTTTTTGATTTTGGCCCAAATGCTTCCCTGCCTCATTGAAATCCAGTGACTCTAACGTCCACATTTCGCTGTTCTAGAGCTCATCACTTCAACATGAATGTTTGTGTGGTGGTATTCCTTTTGGGCTCATCGCACATTTCTGCCTTGGGGTCAATCGCTCATGACGCTAGAGCCTTGATATTCTCTTCAGGCATTTTTAACGACGTAGAGTAACCAATGCGACAGGCTCATCTTCAATGAATGTAATGTTGCTTTGTCTTTCCTTCACGTATGTTTTACTTGCTTCTGAGATGTTTCAATCACAGGGAGGAGGGCCGAAGAACTTGGTGTTTCGAAGCCTGCAGAAAAATTCTTCTATTACTTTCCTTAACACATTTAGGTTTTGAAGGAGAATGGAGGGAAGACGGAGCATTGGCGCCGCCCAGTTGGACCCGCTCACCATTCCACGTGACTTTTCAAGCAACACCGGAACATTTGATGCTAAGAGTTCTTCAGAAAGCCGTAGGGAAACATTTAGCGGATTTCAACTGCGAAGTTCAACATCGAAGCCTATGTTGCCATCATTATCGAGAACGGTGTCGTTCATTCTAGTGATAACCAAATTTGGAAAAGTAAACAAAAAAGCACAGATAACAGGAAACAATGAGTAGATTGGGAACAATTAGTTTTCATTGCTGAGTTTTCATGAACGTGTCGGTTGTTGGTAAAGAGCCAACAGTCGACCTAAACGCGTTCGGACAGTAATTCTCCCAGCTCTGCCTTGTAAGCAACTAGCGAAGAGGAGTTTCTAATTTTCCACCTCTTCGGGAGGAATTTCCTGCTTTTTCTTTCGGTTTGCTCAGCAACCAGCACTTCATATTTGAACAGGTACGTCCCTCATTTCGTACTGGAGCTTGCTCTTGACCGCCCGAGACTCATCGTAATTACTGCCTCAAAAATATCAGTATCCGAGCCCTCAACACTTTTACAAACGCAGATTCCCAGTGTGACCTTAAGAAATGTTCGGCGTGGCCTGACGTTCTCGGCTGATCCCCGATCGGTCCAATAAACCCCGATCGGCGACGACTGGTTTCTTACTGCTCATAGAACTTGTTGACTGTTAATATGCGTGATGTTCCACGGAAGCCGATCAAACATCTTCGTGAGTTCTTGTAACAAACAGTGGGAGCATGTTGTTTGAGCGACCTTTGCGGCGCTGATCTGCAAAAAGAGACACGAGCAAATAGTACTATTCGTAAACACGTGCTACTAAGCCAAGTCACACGGTGTCCCACGTAGATTGCGGAAAACGCCGTCACTAAGAAGCTAATCGGAACGATTTAGTAGCGTAAGGGCTATGACGAATCTTTGTGGACTTCTTTTACCCTTGTCAGCTTTATTTACACTTCTCAATTTTACTGAAAATCCGACAGCTTTGCTGACATCAGAGGCGGATCGAAAGGATGAACTGCTCAGCGGTAATATCCCTTGCAAGAATATCCCACATCTTGGAGATCTCAAAAGCTTTAGCTAAGATGTGATACATATTTGCTGGTAAAAGCAGTCGCCAGAGAGCGTTCTCATCTTCTAGGGTAAAACTGGACATACTAGAGATCATAAAAACATACTAAAATGTTAAGAAACTCCTGAGCCGTTTGAACGTAAAATGTTAGAAGCCTGAAGCCGTCTGACTTTGTTCCGATTTTTTTAGTCATACGATATGAAATATTCGCATCAATACCTCACCATGAAGCAGTAACCACTCTATTGTGTAGGTAAATCGCTCCCTTACCCAGAATAAGAGACTGGAGACAGAGAAAACGACCGGCACGAGTTTTGTCCACCTCTTCCGGTGTAGTCGACCAGGCCCATTATTCGCTGGAGCTAAAGAGATCTGTGAAAGTTTGAGAATCTGGTTGGGAAACAGTTCCCCACCAATCCTATCCCTCTTGAGGCTAACACTTATTTCGTCACCGTAAGACATTTCTGGCCAAAATTCACCAAATTTGAACACGACTAGCGATTTTTTTACTCCCATTCTCCTCAGTCCTGGGAGAACAGTTCAAGTTACCGTCACGCGGTGCAGCACTGTAGTGCAGTAGCGTGGTGATTAAGTAGTTGAGTAAATTTCATCTTTATTCTGAAAAATTGTAAGTGATCTGGTTCCTATTTCGGGAGGGTGCGCCCAATGATGCACGCATTTCAGTAATAAGTAAGTAAACAAAGAAAAAAATAAACATAAAACACAAACAAAACAAAGTAAAATGCAAATACAGAAAAAAAGCGTCCATGTTCGCCTGTGGGAGAGTGATGAACGTACTTACTTGCCATTCACCAGTGGTCCACCTTGAGCCTTCGGAGTGAAAAGAGGCAAAAAACAATTTCTAATAGAAAATCTAAAAAAACAAGAAATGAGAATCGATCTTCTGTAAAGCAATAAAATTATTGATTTTGTATGTAAATGAACTACTCAGCTTGTAAACCCAAAAGTTTCTCCCAAGTAACGAGATGTTTTTCAACACAGATTACTGTAAGTCGCGACTGTTTGTTTGTCAGTTTTAGAATGGAAGCGGTCTTCATCAGATGATTTTTGGCGTTTTGATTACTCAGTTCAGGCCGTTTACTTCGAAGACAGTGATCACAATGGCTAGGGTGGTGCGTTTTTGGTGACGTCGTTAAACGTCATTGGTGAGTAGACATCAGGAGGCGGTTTCCATTACACCTCCAGCGCGTCAAGGGATCTATGTAGTTCATCAACGACGTTCAGTGGCGCTATCAGAACCGCACCACCCTCCACTCCTCCATTGTGGTCACTCTCCTTAAATCTTGCGGCCTAACCCATGTTTAAGCCAGTGTCGTATAGTTCCAGACGAAGTCCGTCCGCGGTGGTATAGATGCCTTGCCCAACGTGAGCGGGATGACGCCAATGCAATTATAGATTTCATACTTTCGAGTTAAGCACTTATACGAGATCACAAATTGAACTGTTCGCCTGAAGGTCATCCCAATTTATCACTTGGGCCAATTACACATTCAAGCAACTAGGCTTCAGAGCGAAGTCGAGTGCATGGCGTATCTCAAAAAGGATTGAAAACTGTGTCTAATATTTACATTTTGAAATGCAATTGGTAAGGGTTTCAAGAAGCACGCGCCTTTCGAAGGAATCTATTTATAAAACTGTCGTTCATATTTCGAGAAACAGTCAACAGTAAATACGCCGACAGAAAGTAAACAGCTTCCGGCTGTGCAAACGGCTTCGCTGAGGATCACAGTTCACACCCTCCGATGTCACCTCCCCGCAGAACTAGCTCAGTCCTCCGTTTGACACAAACCTTTGTTGCCGCTGTCAAGCAGCTGTGAAGGTCC
>MU890207.1:0-35150 GCA_036418205.1 Ostertagia ostertagi
AAGTGTTGCGTGTGAAGGCGAGACTCAGGGCAGGAAGGCGACAGAAAGCTGACCATGCGCAGCCCACAACCGTGTTTTTATGCTTCTATCATGGCCATAATGTTGCAATAGTTAGCAATTTAAATGTCGTCAGACGCCATTGCGATCCATCAAATTTGAATACAACATGGATATGAAGGTTTCCTTTTTCTGCATCTGACAATGGGACAATGTGATTCTATTGTTTGAATAGTTTCGGAAGGACGTACCATGACGAATCTCAGGCCCTACCTTCCCCACCATGCAACTTAGCAATTCAAATTTGAAAGATATCATTTCGATCCACTAAAGCGTGAATACAAACCAACATCAAAATACGCATTTTTGCATCTGATAGGAGACAAGGGAATTCCCCCGGTGACAGAATGTCGGAAGCTTGCATCATGAGTATACCTCGGTCGGACCGTTGTTCTCAAAGCGGATGACTCTATTCGGCTTCTTCCTCAGTGATACAGAGAAGGTTTGAGCTGTCCGAGCAGGAGATTTTTCCAAGCACTCTCACAGGTTTTTAACACAATGACGACGACGCCAGACACATACGTCACCCATTTCTCAGGCCGTGTGGGATTGCGGAGGGGTACTTGAAAAGGTTGACACTGCAGAATGTGTTGTGGGTTTGTACTACGCGGGAATTTTGAAAGCCTCAGAGTTTGGTAATCAAACGCTTTTCGCAACGCTGCCAGGGGCGCAGTATTGCAAGATCGCACTCACAAAGTACATGTTGTAGGGACGCATGTATGGACCACAAAACCATGTTTCGTTTTCGCTGAACGGTTTTAGTAGTACCAAAAAAGTGGTGAATAATACTCTTGATGGTTCAATCCCCCGCGGCGACTAAATTTTGCAATCAAGGTTGGCGGCCACTTGTTGGCTTCAAAATGGTCCTGACGATGAATTTGACATCTGATTTTGATATTTAGCGCGATTTGGCACCAAACCGTAGGCGCCAACCCAAATGCAAAATTTAGTCGCCACGGGGACCAAACCGTAGGCGCCAACCCAAATGCAAAATTTAGTCGCCACGGGGGATCGAACCCTTAACAGTACCTTATGCTTCTTTTTTGGTACTGCTATAACCGTTCAGCGAAAATGAAACATGGTTTTGCGTTCCCTACATGCGTCCCTACAATATGCACAAAACCGTTTTGAAAAAGCGCACCTTGCCCTGAAAGACCTCCTTGTCAGAGGAAAAGAGGTAGAAAGGAGAGCTGCTGGTTTGTCTTACTACTCCACTGCACGCGCAATCACGATTCTTTCAACGGACGACGTAGACCACCCAATTTGTAGATGGACAAGTAAATATTGCGTGGATTCCGCGTTGTAACAATGCATGCCCGAAAGATAGGGAGACATGGGTTACAAGGCTTCTGTCAACCAAAGGGTGAGAGCGTAGCTGGAAAAGCACACACTTTGTGTCTTATTGGGACTAAGCCTTTTTTGAAGAATAAAGAAGGAGGAGATGCTGTGATAGTGTGCACTTGTGAGAGCTCCCAGACATCACTACAAAACGCTGAACCGCCAAGGCTCACGGTTGACAGATGTCCTGAGACCGCAGACATGCCAACAGACGTGATTGCGGACTGCACAAACATGGTAGTTCTCGCGGAGATCGGCTAAATTTGTACGTGGCTTTCTCGAATCGATGTCTTCTGCTGCATTTTGCTATTTTTAACACATTGACGACATTGAGACGCGGTAACGCGTCTCACTTTGCGCACCTCGTTGGACATTGAGACGCGGTTGCGTCTCACCCTTGTCATCCCTTTTTCTAGCGTATGCGGGATTCTTCCCAATTTGCTTGCCTCTATTCTATGGATTACAACATACATAACTGTAAACGACATGGGCCACGGTGTGATCAAATATGCTTCAGTTTAGCAGAAGTTTTTTAAGCGATACCCCAGGCAGAATCCGTGTGAGCGGTCCTCTTCGTCCTGTGAGGTAGTGCCCCAGCAGACAATCACGAACGTAACAGTCCCGTGCAACGAAAGCGCCCGAAAAAGGCGCTAGGGTCTTCTAAGCCAAGCTGCACGAGATGCACGGGCCGACTTGTCCGCAGCTGTGGGGTTCGCCGCAGCTGCGAGGCGAGTGTGCATGAAATGAGGGCCGCCCACATTGTTGCTTGTAGGGTCGTTGGGCGTTATTCCGATCAGATGATTCAGCAGTGCGCACAACCGCTGCGCAAAACCTTTTTGTGTTTTTTTTTTCTTTAAATCAGCATTATGACCGAATTTCTTCTATCTAAATCACTATTATTGTTATTATTCGTTGTATCATTTTGCAAAACCTTGCATTTTCAAAATCTACTCTTCCAATGGTCTAGCAAAGTGTTAATATCAAGTTCGGAAAACTCGTCCGGTTGCACCTCCCCTTGAAGGCTAGGCGAGATGTTACTGGAAGAGTGGAGGTTCCTGTTTAGGCTTCATCGCGGGTTTTTTTTTCGCTGTTTCTTCCATTTCCATTCAACAATGCACACTCACATCCGTTATCGATCGCTCTTACCCCGCAAATCCGTGCCTGAGTTGTGCCTTTAAGCACAGCGGAATTGGCAGCTCGGTTCATCCCTGGTTTTCTTCCTATTCTGATGAACATGTCAGTGAGAAAAAGGTAGTGAAAGTAAATACAAACTTAAAGGGATAGAAAGAGTATATGTTTCACTTGACACATCCACATTGAAAATAGTTTTGGCATCAGAGAGAAAAGGACTTAAATTCCAATTTTCTTTACCATTTCACGTTTTTTGATCGGAACTTCGCTACGATATCTTCGATTACTTTCTACGCATTGAATATTGCTGAAATGGATTCCTTTGAAGCTTCCCAAGGTTATCGTTCGAAATTTACGGGTGTGAGGTGTGACGGCCGCGCTCGCAAGAGCGCCCTTGTCCCACGCGGTGCAAAAACTCAAAATGCGCGATGTCGTCAACGTGTTAAATTGTTCTGCTTCGCCTCAGAGGAGTAAGACAGATTCAGTGAAAAGTAATGCTGTTGTTCACGAGAAGTGCTGGATTTATTTTGGCAAACTCCCGAGTGCTGAAAGCGTTGTTTTTGCATCATCGATATACTGTGATTCGTTCTTGTTATTTTTCTTGCGTTACGTGCAGTTTTAGAAGCAGAATTATTTACGTAACAGCAAAAATATGAGTAATACGAGAAACAACAAATACGGATGAACCAGCTGATCACAACTACATTTGCCACATTCAGTGTAGCCCATAATCACGTCTGTGAGCAGATTTACCCAATCTGTCGGCAATGAACTGTATACCCTGCACTCTTTACATCCATTTTCCGCGCATATACGATTTAAAGGTAACAAAAAACTACGTGCACGTGACCTTCCGCTCGTTTAACATTGTAGGAGGGATTTGAGTGTACTTTTTCTTTTCGAACTCTCTGTTAATAAACTGGTTATTCTTCTTCTTATTCTTCAGCGTTTGTCCCACTCTGTGGCGGGGTCCGCTTTTCTGGTATTATGACGCCACTTTTCCCGATTATGTGCTTGATCGGGGATGAAGGTCCAACTAATTTCAAATCCTCATGCAACGTATCAAGCCATCGTTGCTTCGGGCGTCCTCTTGGCCGCTTTCCTGGCACGTTAAAGTCTAGACCGATCTTACGGACACTCTCATCATTAGCGCGAAGGACGTGACCGTACCACCTCAGGCGAGCTTCGCGCATCTTATCAGCGATGGGAGCCACACCGAACCGTTTTCTGATGGCATCGTTGCGAATGTGGTCCAGACGCGTGACCCCGGCAGTCCAGCGGAGCATTTTTGTCTCCATCACACTAAGACGAGCCTCAACCTCTTTGGTCACGGGCCAGCACTCTGCTCCGTAAATGGCGACTGGTCGGACGACGGTTCTGTAGATCTTAGATTTCAGTCGCTCTGGTATTTTCTTATCGCAGAGAACGCCGGTCATCGAGCGCCATTTAGACCAAGCTGCACTCACTCGGGAGTTTACTTCAGAGACCAGGCTGCCGTCGGACGCGATTGCCGACCCAAGATACTTGAATGATGTTGTACGTGTGAGCTCAGTGCCATTGATCTTAATAGAGCCTGGCTCACTCGAATCGGTGGTCAAGTACTCTGTCTTCTTCACGTTCAGCCTGAGCCCAAACATAGCCAGACGGTCGGACCAGGTTTGCACCTGTTGCTCGAGCAGATGTTTGTCTTCGCAGGCGAGCATCACGTCATCAGCATAAAGAAGCGTCCATGGAGCGGGCTTCTGAAGATCACGCGAAATGGCATCCATAACGACAATGAATAGGAGTGGGGAAAGCGCAGAGCCTTGGTGCACACCGACCGAGATGGGGAATTCCATCGAAGTACCTGCCACCGTTTGCACCCGACTCCTTGAGTTCGAGTAAAGTATGCGCACCCACTCAATGAGCTCTTCAGGAACGTCGTGCTCGTAAAGCATACCATATGACTTCTCGAGGAACGCGATCAAAAGCCTTCTCCAGGTCCAGGAAGGCAAGATGCACAGCTTTTCTTTTCTCGCGATGTCTTTCCAAGCAGAAGGCGGGCGGCGTGTATTGCATCGATGGTGCCGCAGCCTGACACAAATCCACACTGGTTGATGGAAAGCTGCACGATGTCACGAATACGGCCGTCCACAATTCGCTCAAAGATCTTCATGCTGTGCGAGAGCAGGCGGATTGGACGGTAGCTCGTACAGTCAGCAGGGCTGCCTTTCTTCTTCCAAATCGGAATCGTTGTGCTCTGTTGCCAGCTCTCAGGCACCTTTCTCTCTGCTACGATCTGGTTGAAAAACGTGGTCAACCATTCAGCAGGACACCAGCATTTCGACTTCCATATGTCGGCCGCCAGATCATCGGGTCCTGTAGCTTTTCCCGACTTCATCTTCTTCAGAGCCATTTCCGTTTCCTCCACGGTTATTCTCTGCACAGGGCCTTGCACAGGTGGAACATAAGGGACTGCTGGATGAGCAAACTCTTCAGCTGAGATGTTCTCGAAGTAATCGTGCCATCGCTTCACTGCTTTTTTGCGGTCCGTCAGGAGGTGACCATTTTCGTCGTTGATGCCGAAAAACTTCTCGATATCCTCGGACTGGCGATGACGGGCTTTGGCGAGGCGATAAATATAGCGTTCACCATCGCGCGTCTCGAGCTTCTCGCTGACATCAGCAAAGTGTGCAGCTTTTGCGGCAGCAACGGCCTTCTTTGTCGCACTCTTAGCTGCCTGATAACTTCGCCAGTTGTCGACAGTCTTATCGCCAAGAAATACGTGGTAAAGCCTCTTCTTCTCACGTACTTTTTCTTTAACATCGTCCGTCCATAGCCACGCTTGCTTGTCGATCTTCCGTCGCCCAGGTTTTGTTGTGCCGAGTTCGGAACGGGCAGAACGGATTATCGCCTCGGCAGCACTTTTCCAAGTTTCATCAACAGTAGTGACTGCCGGCAACTGAATGTTGGATATCACGACCGCCTCCTTCTCTTTCAAACGCCACCACTTGATTCTCGCTGGTCCACACCGCTCGATTTGTTTCATTTTCGGAGAGCGATCTTCAGCGTGCAAATCAGCGGTCGATGTTGCGTGGTGACAGTCTCATACGGCACCGCCTTTGCGTCTGTTACAAGCCCTCGATCGCGTTGCCTGACGAGGACAAAGTCGATTTGCGTTCTGGTAGTACCGCTGTAGAATGTGATGAGGTGGGAATCACGTTTCCGGAAATTCGTATTCACGATGGTGAGATCATGCGAATTTGCGTACTCAAGAATTCGTTCGCCATCGTGTTACGTGACCCATATCCAAAATCCACCATGACAGTTGTACCCATCTTTCGCATCGCCGACGTGACCGTTAAGGTCACCTGCAACGATGACAGCCTCTTCTGATGGTACCTCTGCGGTTTTTTCATCCAGCAGGGTCCAGAACTCATCTTTAGCTCGCTCAGAGCAGCCAGTCTGCGGAGCATATGCAGAGAAGAAGTGGTATCGCTTACGTTCGATGACGACAACAAGCTTCATTAGACGGTCGTCAAAGCGATCAACGCTTACGATCGAAGTCACGGAAGCGTTCAGAGACAATCATCCCGACGCCCACTGGTGGTTCTGGGACCGCCACAGAGAACGGCTTTGAAGCCGCGGCCAATGTCCCTCGATCTTGCAGCAGGACCACCTCGTTTCCTGCACGGCACAGAAATCAATTCTTCGGCGCTCTAGAGCTTCTGCTAACTCGTACGAGCGGCCCGTTAACGTGCCAACATTTAACGTCGCAACGCGAAGTCTTCCATACGTTGCAGGACTTTGGACTAGCTTAGTTGCCCCCCGATGCCGTCCTTGCGTCGGAGACCCTCGCATACTTTTCACACTCGCCGGGCTTTGCGAGTGCGCGTCGGCTCCCGCGGACGCCGTAGCATTATCTCGGAAATCATATGCGACATTGACATTGTGATGTGACGTGGGTGTTCGTAGGCCGGCCTGTCACGGGGGCCTGTCGCCTGCATTCGAATGTCCGCGATCAGCTCAGCTCACAAAAGTGAGCAGTTCCCAGTGGCACCACTTGGAGGAGCGGACCCACCACCATGAATGCTGTTATTGTCTGTGCAAAAAAAAAGAAATAGGTTTCCACAAGTTTTGACAGAGACCTATTCATGCTGGAATGCGATTAAACGGCAAGCAAACTGTTCGACTGAGAACCAAACGATTTCCTCGAGTCTCACAATTTTTCTACAAACTACGAGTTCGTCCAAAAAACTGGAAGGATTAGGAGAAGAGAAAGACTATCTCTAACCTAACCCTTGTAGAGGAATTAGAACAGATAACCAACACCTAACATGTGAGGGGAATGATGATAATAATTGAGTGACCAAAAAGACGACCTGAGCTCGAATAAGATGGCCGAACGGAACCAAGCCTTCCGAGAATACGTCTTGATAGCAGTAAAAAGAAAGATGAAATGGTGTATATCGACGGGGAGATTCCACATTTCAAGCAAAGTAAGACCGGAAGAAAAAATATAAAAGTTGCAGGATTTTCTTCAGGTGCGGCGGTCCTAGAACGCCTTGTAGCTTCATAAATAAAAATTTACTAATAAAATTTACTGATAAAAAACCTACTAATAAAAATTTTAATGCCTTAACACCTTCACAATCACCTTTAATGTTTTACACCAGTTCTTACGATTAGCAACACTCTGAATGGTCAGTACCCAAAAAAATCTTTGATCCTTGGAAATTTGATGACTGAGGCCGTGATCAAGTGCTTGGGAGATTATTAGGTTTTCATTTATAAAAAGCGCGGGGGAAATGGAGTGAAGGTTCAACAAGAAGGGATTCCTTAAAAGCTGTTGCCCCTTTAGAGGCAGAAGTGCAATTCTGTCTTATCACAGGAACGGACTTCGGGCCCATAGGACCAATAGCGAACATTTCTTCGAGATCATCAGCTGTCTTGTGGCGATGGGTTCATGGTCTGCTCACAGTGCGAATTCAAATCTATTAGACTTCTCTGTTTGGGGTTCTATGTAAGAACCACTAAGGAATCGAAATGCAAAAAGTTTGGTGATCATTTACTTCGATTTTTTTTTGCAATTATAAAATGTTCGATGATTGTGATGTTCATATGAGAAGTAAAACTTTCAATTTTGTAGGGACACACATTCAGAGAAAGGGTCTACAGCAAATGCTGTCTGTGCTTTATGCTTTATCTTTATTTTCTGAAAATACTTATGGTTACTGGAGCCCATCACTTCAACTTATTATGTGTGCTTTGTCCTTATTGGAAGTTAACGATTATGAGGTTTGCCCACCTATCTGTCCATTCCTAGCGCCTGGCAAGCGATTATCAGTTGGCAGCCCATATGCTGCCATCGTCCCAGGGGCGCATGTTGTTGGCAGCCCATACGGGCGGCCATCGGCGTGAATGTGTTAAGGATATAGCCACTTAAATGCTAGGAGGAAGAACTAAAGTGAATGTCAACAGAACATGGCAGCGAATGAGATCTTAACCATACATACAGGGTGACGAAAATTACATAAGCGCGACATTACGCTTCTTACGAACATTGTGTGAGGAATTTATGGGTGCTTCAACTTTCAAACTGTTTGCTATTGCTACTTATCGGTTTGCAAGTTGTTTTCAGTTCTCACAAGAACCTGTATCGAGTTGGAATTCGATCGCGTGGAAAGCATACAGCTTAGACTGAGAGCAGATTTCTTCGAGAACACAATTTTCACAACCGTTCCAAATAGTGAAAGCATTGCAGAATGGAAGAGCATCTAAACTAACCGCAAGGACAATGAGACGATTTCAAGCAACACCCGATGTTGTGAGGGGAACTATTAAGAAGTGAAATGACCAAAAAGAGGACTGGGCTTGAATAGAGTGGCGACGAATTAAACTTTCCGAAGGGCAGTGTCTCACCGTTCAGGACAGAGCAGGTCGGTAAAAGCGAAAAAATACGAAATTGACGGGAATTATTCGGTGCGCGATTCTTCTTTTAAGAGACAGGTTTGATGCTGTGCTTTCAAAAAAGGAAAGTTCCCTTTATGTGCCTTGAAATTCTCAGAATCACCCTAATAGCTCTTACTGACCTCCGTCAATAAAAAGTACCCACAAGAATTTTGTTCCCTAAAAAGTTGATGATTTGAAGCTGGATCAGTGCTTCAGGCAGCCCTCCACAGGTTTTTATGGATAAATCGATGGAAAGATCTATCAACATGGGATCCTCGAGAAAGCTACTGCCCCTGGAAGTAGAATGATAACAATTCTGTTCTTCTACAAAAGTGCGTTCGAGCCCTTGAACCAATGCATCTTGGGACAATTTAAATTTGTTCGGACCTATCGGCTATTTTTGTATGTGACGAGAGTTTGGAATTGCTGTTATAACCCGGACTCGGATTCAATTAGACTTCGTCCATTAGGATTTTATTCGCCTCCATGCGATTCACTGACGAAAAGGTACGATGTTTTATACATTGCTCTAAATTATTGTGTTGCAAAATCAAAGTTTAAACGTCTACAGACCCGCACGAAATTCTCCGCCACCCTGTATGCGCATGTGAAATGGGCAAATCAGAAAAGTATTTCATCGGCTGCCATCAAGCACCTTCAGGGTAAGTGAGGTTGAGTTACTTTTGTTCGTGCTCTTGCCTGCTTAGCTGTGATGTAAGCTTGTATCAAAAAGGGAGAGTGTAAAATGCTTTTAAATTCCTTCACGGGGAAAGTGAATAAATGCTCTCTTTTCGTAACCACTATTTGTCGTTCTGATCGAAATCCTACTGTTATATGTTTAGATAATCTTTACGCATTGGACATTGCAGAAATTATTTTGTGACATTCATGTTTTTGTTCATTTACAAAACAAAATCTGCGGTTATGTGGTGAGGCGGCGGCGCCCACAAAATCGCGTCCGTCCCACGCGACCGAAAAGTGGAAAAGGGGCGTCGTCGTGAATGTGTTAAATAAGGGCAGCTGTCAGTGCTGTAATACCTTCAGTGTTCGCTAGCATATCTACCATATGTCTTGACATAGCGTTTGGCAAAATAAACAGCTTTCACCAAACGGCCGATTCAAGTGTGAACTTATTAAAATATTAGGACACGGCTACAGTGCGTATTTACAGTCTGGATGGTATCCTCAACGAAATAGTACACTGAGATAATTTTTGCAATCACGCATGATTATGCTTTAATCCATTCAAATTAGAGTAAACGAAGCGAAGGCAGTCGCCGCGTTCGTCCACGCGCAGCGAAAAAAGCAAATTATTCGTCAGCGTTTTCGTTTCGGTTTTTGTGGGCTGTATGCCATGGACTCTCACACTTGCCTCGAGTTGGGCGATTGAGATGCCTATTTTACCAATTACGCCATGAGAATCGGATATCCGCCAGGCAGGGGTCAACCCTATGTTGCTACAAGTAGCAACGGGGGGTCGTATTTTGATGAGTTTGTAGAGGGGGGGTCGTACTTGCTTCGGTTGTAAGAAGTTGCATGTGATGAGTGGGGAGCGGCGCGGGAGAAAATTTGCCGTTTCAGTATATACCCCCCCTTTCTAGAAAATGGAGCAGTTGAATTAGGGGTTACAAATACAGGGAAATTGTACTTGAAATTTAAAGAAGCCTCTGCAGGTTTCATGGTAAGAATTATTACCCCCCCTTCCGCCTCCCTCTTTCCCCTCTCCCAACATTCATGAAGGGGAGGGGGGGTTGAAAACTGTTCGAAAGGTAGCAACGATAGGACGACCTGCTCAGGCATTCGTAATCACTAGCTTTGATTGGGGATAGTTTTTACGTAGTAGCTACGAATGTAGGCAACCAACCTACTAATCCAAAAAATGCACATTTCCATAATGATGCAGAACTTATACCACACATCATAAGACTGAAACCAGCTGGTAATTGTGTCCATACAAAGAAAATGTGCTTGATGGCATACCTGGTAGAAGCTCACATCCAAATTTGACACCGAAGAGCTCATGATGAGCTGTAAAGTGGATGAAACGTTACCAGGACCGAGTCAGTCGATTGTGTGAGCCAATCCTGCTGTCAATTCTTACATGTTTACTTGGAACACATTTATCGAAAACATATCTTATAATGAGAATAATGGAAAGGAAATTAGAAAAATTGATTTGGACAGCAATTTATCACAAAAGATATTCCAGATTCATACCGATCGAGCTTCATGCATGAGCGCGTCAGGAATGCTTTTTTTAGGCCAGTGTCGGACTTTTGCTCGGTAGACGCGGAGTGTTAGTATTCGGACAAAAGCTTTTATACGGAGATGGCCAACTGCATTCATAACAAGCTTATTTCCTCGGAATTCAGTGTCTGTAACATGTAGAACTACTTACAGCCTCAGCTACATAGATTTGGAAGCAGGTTTCAGTTTCGCACCAGGAACTCCTGCGATGGAATAAAGCACGCCGTTGCCGTGCTTCGATTTAGGGGGCCTGTTTCTCTGCCAGTCTGTCGATCTTCATAGGATAATAGGCTTTCTGCAGAATTCCTCTCCTCACCCGCCAATGATCCACGATCGGGCGCTTTACGAGACGCTCCCACCCCCTCGATAGAACAAACACGACCCCTACGCCTGCACTGTACTTGGAAGATGGCGTCCAGATACAGACAGAGAAGACATCGACTGTGTGTATCTATGGGAATGGAGAAAAGCTGCCTTCGAGACAAATAATCGCAATCTTTAGCTGCCTCTGCCCTCGCCAGATTTGGCCTCATAGGTCTTCTTAAGCACAGCCTCGCTGAACTCTTCAGATTTCAGAGAAAAACACTTTACAAACTCGTGAAGGAGGATCTACAAATATGAAGTAGAGTGCATAATTTATACCTCGAATCCCAAACAATGCATTGGGTATTTATTGATTTCACTAAGATGTGTGCAGGGTTTCTCCTGGTAATCTTGAAATTGGGTACAGTAATGGAAACTAGAATCAACGATGATTCATTTGGCGATACACATGAAGAATCCGTTTTTTTATAGCCTTTATTGTAGTGGTTTGATGCTTCACCTGAAAAAGAAAACATTTTCAAAAAAGCTCCGACGAGAAGAAGTTTTAGTTTAGTTCTACGAAACCCCCGGCTTTATAGTCCGGTCCGCGCAAGGCTCAATTTTCGTCAGTGAAAGAGTTTTGAACCTTGCAAATTAAAAATCATTGCTGTCCAGACCTCCAGGAGTCTTCAGAAGCAATACCCTCAGATGTGCCCACCCGTTCACCGAGTTTGTAGTAATCAGTAGGAGAGAGCACGTCGACCTGCACATTCCTAGTGAGAAATAAACGTCTGAGGAGACATACAAGAGGCAAGAAGGGTATTGTCTGGGACTGAACCGCTCAGGGAGTACTCATGCTTTTCATGGGGTGACTCAGTCTCCCACCGCCGAACATGTTGCTCTTCTACCTTCAAAGAACTCTCTGAACTCAAGCAATCAAGAAGTGTAAGTAACTCTACACTGCTTTTGGAACAATTTCCTAACTGCTCGTATAACTTCGTATAATGTATGCTATACGAAGATCTTGGCGTATATTAGGCGTCTCAGAAGTGCGTATTTTTTAGATCCCATGCCGCAATCTCCTTCAGCAAGTTTCAGTTACATGCAGTACATATCGAGAGACAGGGTGGGCGGGGCCATAGGCTGATTGCGGACTACACAAATTTGATGGATGTCGCAGCGATCAGCTGATTTATATTCTTTGCTTTCTACTATTATTTGGAATCCCTTTGTATTTGCGGTCTGAAGTGCGACAACGAATGACTGACCTACAGTTGAAATTACCTCTCAAATTCACTCACCAATCTAATTCTTCCATATAATGGAGTAATGGATAAGCTCACCTGTTATCTTTACGCTTTCTTCACAGGACCAGCCTTTCCTGACCTCCCGTCGGATGAGAAGTTGCTGACTTTTTGGGATCCTTATGCGGAGAATTATTCGTATAACTTGGGATGATTATGTTCATGTTCATGTTTATGCGGGTGATTATGGGGATGCTGATGAGAATGACTGTGGGGCTGATTATGAGGATGATTATGCTCATGCTTATGCGGGTGATTGTGGAGATGATTATGGGAATGATGATGGGATGATTATGCTTGTGATTGGGCTGTTTGGCGGCTGCCAGCGTGATAAGCTGAGACAGATTGCACAGACGACGGCGATCAAAAGCCAGAGACGCATTTTTTCTGAAATTAGGCAAATTATCACAACAATGCTGAGTTGTAAGTGAAACTGTGGTCGCTCATGCAGAACAAACCAGCCTCTGCCGCTATTCCGGGCAGTTGCTGCCTACTGCAGCTGTTTTTCACCGACCCCCCCCGTTTTCCTGTTGGGAGCTTATCTGCCCGCAACGCTAGAGTCTTGGTTGCTCCGGTGATGTAATCTGTAGAGGAACAACTGCTGGAAAGCGAAAGGGGCGGGTCGATTCTTACCTGGAGCGCGAAGAGATTCGCCCATAAACAACGACCTGTGCCAAAAGATGATAATTCTACCAACAATCTCAAGCCTCACAGGTGTCTCGCTATAACACTCTACAATCCCAGAAGTGGCACTAAAGATTGCACTGTAGAACCCCTTAAAAAGGATCCTATCTGAGATTGTGAAAACATTTGATGAATTTTCGATATCCCGGATTTCTGAAATGAGCTAATTCTCACAGGGGAATGATGTGGTCGAAGTGGCAATTAAAATGATTGGATATCACTGATGCGCCTTTCGGATGTGATTTGATCTTATCTGCACTGCAACGATTGCTGCGAATGAATTACGAGAACTTTTTTCCCGTAAGTGGCTGTGATAGCTAGGGATTAAAGAGAGGATATAGAAAACAACATCAGAGAGATTTGGATCCCCTCGCTCAGTTTTCCTTGCTCTTTCATATTACGTTAATAGGAGCTGGTTTGTTTTTCTTTTCGATGAATTTTCCCATGAATATTCTGACTTGGGCAGTAACACGACAGCGTAAATAGCGCACGAACGAGGCGTATTCCGGTCAAGAGAGTGCGACCAACGTCTTCAGCAAGTCAAACTACTACTTCTTCTTAACGCTGCCCGTCCGTTGTTCGGATCGAAATGCGCTATTTCGTTCGATTCAGAGCATCTTCGCGGCCCACTGTGCGATTCATGTCCTGGTTGATCAAGTCCAGCCATTGCTGCCTTGGTCTCCCACGAGGTCGCTTGCCGTCGACTTCGAAGCGATATACAGTGGCAGCGACCCAGTGTTATAGGTGCAGCTCGCACGAGTGGTATACCACGTAGTCGTCTCTCTTTGCACTTTCATTGTGTATACTAGGCAGTAACATCCATGCTGCCTTTTCGAATCAACTTCGTTTGACACGTGGTCCAGCGTGAGATGTCAGCGATTCACCGAAGGCTCCGCCATCTCCGCAAGCGTATGTTGAAGTGTTAGCGCCTTCTGTAATGGCCAACATTTTTAGATCCATTACTAACGCGGTTTGAACGCGGACCTGTTCGACTATACTTCGATTGAGGGCGAATTGGCAATACAACGTTGTCCGCATAGCACTCCGGTCACCCCTCTGCAGCGTATCTTTGCCGTTGCCCGCTCTTCTATCCGTATCTCGTCCCGTTTAAGTCTACATTGACTTAGAAGCAAATTCAGCAAGTCAAACTACCTTTTTCACAACTTCTGGCCAAATAAATGGTGCATTTCAGAGAATAAGTTAAATTTTTGCGGACAAGAGGAGTGCTCTGAAACTCTATGGCGGACAACGAGTAAGCCCTTTCATGGAAAAACTTCAGTTTTTCCAAGCGCGCCACTAAGACCTTCCCACGGACATATGACCACTGCCAAGGCTACCACTGATTCCAGCCAGTTTTCAAATAGTGCAAGACCTATTTCCAGCAATGTGTTCCGAATGTACGTTAAAGGCGGTATGGGAGGACCAGTTCCTTGAAACCCTCAGTTAGAGCCAATCACCTATGCAGTAGGTCCTCTGGACACGGATAAACACAGCAGGTACTTTTCAGTTCAAATGGATATGAGGTCTTTTTTCAAAGGTTCTTCTCAGGTATATGCAACTCGATTTTTTGACCACGTTCTACCCACTTTCCTGGTCAGACGAGCTCAAAAACTTGAGCAGACCGCATTGGTAACGCCATCTTCAACTGATCGTTAACACACCGGATCACCCACAAGGACAACCCTGAATATGGAATCCATACAAATTTTTTAAAGAAACCAATCCAGAATTTGCCGTGTAGGCTGCTTTCATACTTTGCGCCTGTTCGATCGGTGCGGACGGCGCCGACGGTGCTGACAGTGCGAAGAGCGTCAGTACGCGCTCTGGCGCACGACGCGTACTTGGCGCGCAGTCGGCGCCTTCCGATCGATAATCCTAATTTTGGTGTATTCCTTCTATTTTTTGATATTTTTTTGCGTCGTGCTGCTTTCATTTCTGCCTTTTTTGCTCATACTTTTTCTTTTTTTGTCTTGATCAATATTGATTGTGCAGTTGTTTCTCAGACGACAGATGTCGTACAATTTTGTGTGAACATGAAATGAAATAATCAAATGTCAGATGTGAAATATAAAATAAGAAAACAAATAAGAAGTCTGAGACAAAAAGGGAGGAAAAACGCCCACACAAAACATCGAAAATAGAAGGAGAACACCCAAATCAAAATTATCGATCGGAAAGCGCCAACTGCGCGCCAAGTACGCCTCGTGCGCTAGGGCGCGTACTGACACTAATCGTACTGTCTGCACTGTCGGCACCGTCGGCGCCGTCCGCACTGACCGCACCGGCGCAAAGTATGAAAGCAGCCTTAGATATGGGTGCACAGTGTTATGAAATAACGGCGCTACCGAGAGAGCTACCAAAAATATTATTGAAAAAGCCTGACGACACGCTTGACTCACACCCACTTGTTATAAAGCACTTAAGCCATCAGTGCCATCATGCCTACAGTTAGCAATTCAAATGACAGTCCAGTTGTCGCACGTATTCAACAACATATGCGACGATGAACACTATTCTTCCCACTTTGCTATAGTCAAAAGGTGGTAAGTCATGTTGAGATCAGAGACACTTGGTATGAGCCTGCATGATGGCCTTTAAACGTCTGTCATCGTTCATTAGCAGTTCAAATATGGGCAGATGCCAGTTGTATCCATTAAGATGTGAATGGGAATGAAAGCATGTGCACTTATTATTGCTTCCGATTTTGATGGTGAAAGAAAGTAAAGTCGAATTTAAGTGAAACAGTTCGGAAGAGCAGTGCATGATAGAGCCATTATAGCAGTCATTGGCTGATTAGCATTATTTCGGCAGCAAACATTCCATCTCAATCTTCTCGTGTACTAAAAGTGCGTAAAGGGCGCTATCGCAATATACGGGGACATTTAGTGAACGACTGTTCACTTGTCGTTAATGTGCCCAAACGTGTAAATTTTTTCAAAACGTCAATTAGTGGTTTGGAGTCCAGACAGAAGAGCACATGTTTTAACTAATACCAGACAAAGCTTCTCAGGAAGGAAAGAGAGCAGAGATGATTTAATGGCGCTATCGCAAGATAAGGTGACAACGTGGTGATAACGCATTTAAAAATGCGTGAAGCGTTGCCCTCAAAAGTAGAACTATGACTTAGGTGGAAAGGAAGAGGCACCAGATTGCGTGAGCAAGTTGTTTTCTCACCTCCCAATGTTCCTGCTCCCTCCTGAGTTAAGTCCTAGAGGATGTTCTCGTATTTGCGAGCCGGATAAAACTTGGAACTGTTAGGGAATTCGGCAAAAACCAGCGGAATGCGTGAAATGAATATTTTTCGTGATTGTGAAGTGTGTCCTAAACCGCAACGTCCCCCCTTAGTGAATTTTACCCGGGTTGTGTTCGTACTTATAATAGTTTTGCCTTATGGGCGCCATCAGCGCAACTCGTCCATTCGCCTTTTGCACTGTTCGGCCGATGTCAGAATTTGCGCATCGCACGATTCGCTAGCGTCTGCGGTCGCGTCGCGGCCAGTGAATCACTCAATTGGCTGGTACCGCAACGCGACCGCGGACGCTAGCGAATCGCGCGGAATCGCTAGTAGCGAATCGCGCGATTCGCAAAGTCTGACATCGGGCCTCAGCGCGACTCGTTCAAACAGCGTACGATACGGACAAAAAGAAGCGTCGCATTGCTCAGCTTTTTACGCCATTTTTTTTCTTGGGATATTTTTGCTTCGTTATCACTTACCATCTCCTTACTTATTTTGACAGTAAGTTGCTTTATTCATTTATGAAATTCGCTTTTCAGATTATCTTTTTCCGCGACGGGTAGGTGCAGGCTTATCAGTTCACCTCAGTAAAAGAAAATTCGGGCTATGGCTGGCGTGGACCCGGCCTACACTGTTGTCTATGTGAATCCCTACGAAATAGCTCTTTACCGTGCCTCGTTGGATTTCCCAAGGGTTTATCGGCGCCATGGCAAGATGCGGGGTCATCCGTTAGGACGTAGCCGAGGAGGGGGCAGGAACATCGGGGAAATGAAAAAAAAACCTTGCTCACGAATCTGGAAACTTGTCTCTTCACAAGGCTCACCTGTTCGACAGCAAGGGCGTTAAAAGGCCGATGTCGGATACCTTGCGAATTCGAATCGGAATTTACTAGCAACGCAGGCCGCGCGTCCATCGACCATGCGATCGCCCGATCGGCTGATACCGCACGCGACCGCTGACGCGCTGAATCGCTAGTACGTGAATTGCTCGATTCGCTAGGTCTGGCATCGTCATTACCTCCACAATGCCCCCGTATCTTTAGGTAGCGCCAGATCGCTACTCAAAAACTTCAATTTACAGTACGCTTTTGGAGAAAATACTTGAGATAGAATCGTACGCTTCCGAAAAATAATGTAGTTAAGCACGGCCGGTACCATAACGGCTCCATTAATGCTTGCTATTCACACAGATGTTCGACTAATGCACCTCCATTGCTTCACAGTGGAACGCAGAAAGAATCAGGCTCATGTTCATTTGGTATTCATATTTTAATGGATTGAACGGGTGTCTGGCATTTAAATTGCCAATTAATGTGGCATTGATAGCTTGAGGTATATAAAACAAAAAGGCCTGTTATACGACGGCATCGTCAGCTTGCGCATATTTTCCTCCTTGACATCTTTCATTTCAAACACTACCACTTCATTTCACGCTCTTGCACCCTCCTTTGGAGCCCAGCAACACTTCGGGAGCAGGGTTTACCGTATTGAACAAACTTTCAAAGGTTTCACGACCCTTCCCCTACCACTATTAGGCCGATGTCAGACTTTGCGAATCGCGCGGTTTAGCCACTAGCGATTCGCGCGATTCGCTAGCGTCCGCGGTCGGTTGCGGTACCAGCCAATTGAGTGATTCACTGGCCGCGACGCGACCGCAGACGCTAGCGAATCGCGCGATTCGCAAAGGAAATCGGCTTTAGAAAGAGGTCTCGATTACGACACACCACCGCCACACCTTCAGACCTTATGGTTAGTGGGAGTTTCAACGCGCGTTCATTCCCCATCTCCGGCCGGCAGCATTCACCATCACTGCTTATTTCTAATTGGTGGCTTGATCCTAGGGGACGGAGACGATAACAGTCCCCAACCCCACCTTTGTAAGAAAGGAAATGGGAGAGCGGGGGCGGCGGTGAACAGGGATTACATATGTAATAGAGAATCTTGGAATTTTTCCTCCTCTTGCTCCCTTCCTTATTTCACCCAAAAATCATCACAGTTAAGAAAACCTGCCAAACGTGATCACCTCTGCTACGACCTTCATCACGGCCCTCATTTTTCACCTACTATTCACCTTCACCAATCGAAATTCGATCCTCTCCAAAAAATTCAATACGACCCCCCCTCTCCCTTCCACCCCCCCCCCGTTTGACTTCTGGCGACGCAGATTGATTCTGTTCACAACAAATTTTCCACTAATGGGGGGGGGTTCTGTGAGTACCTTCGACACCAAACAGCTGCAGAGCAACTGCGAATTCCGAACCTGCTGGAATTTGGGGATGATTTTGATAGCGGGTCACCCAAAGAAGCCCCAGAGTACCGGGAATCCTCTTACCCCGATTATTTCATGCAGAAACTTTTCCAATGAGCTACGTGGCTGCTAGTGTCATTGGGTCACATGTGGGAGTGTGGAACTGAGATTCTAGTAAAATGTGAGATCCCATGAGACCTGAGGTTGTCTGTGACACTCCTCCATTCGTTCTCTTCCTCACTAGGGCAACCTTACTCGCTAAAAACGAGTTGAGATTCAGAGAAATGCGTTTCTGGCTTCTGATCGCTCTCGTCTGTGCAGTTTGCCTGAGCCTCGTTGAGATGACAGCTGCGCCAGCGCCCAAACCTGCTGCAAAGAAGGATGATCATAAGAAGGTTGCTCCTCCAGTGGTAGGTCCACCAACGCAACAGCCAGCGAGGAAGGCGTGATGGTTACAGGTGAGCATAGTTATCACTCTGTTGAACAGAGCACTAGATCGGTGAGCTGGTCAGTCTACCAGTCAGTCTGTCTGTAGGCCTCACAATCTGTCTGTTCGCCCGCAAACTGCCCGATGGATAGTGGGAGGGTAGGGAGACCATCGGGTATAGATGGCTCAGGGAAGTAAGCCAAAGAAGCAAGTGTAGCGTACGAGGAAAGGAAAATCGTGGCTGCTGAGCCATTCCTTCCTGGGCAACTCCCTACCTCCTCCTCCTTCCTCTTGGGAAACTGCTTCTGAAGGAAACGGAAGGTCTTTGCAATCAACAAATCCTGGACAGGAGGTCTCAAGGCCTCATAAGAATCATGTAATTCGTAGAGTAGTAGCAAAATTGCAGGATTCTCAGAGGATTTTTTGGCATATTTTAAAAACCTTTTTTCCAGATGAAAGCGCCAAGTCACCAGCACTGAAGGCTCCTCTCCATGAAAAATCCGTTTTTTCCACCATTGAATAAAAAGTCTCCAATCATTGTGTAGATACCAATAATACAACGGCTAAAAAATGTAAACTTCGTAATACTGTATGCTATACGAAGTTATTACGTTCAGAGATTTGCTCCCACCACTCTCCCTACAATTTCTCCGAAGAACTGTGTATATCCTTATCAGTAATGTGTGACATTGAAACATCAATTTTTGGAATTTCCAAATATCATGTGCCTCCCCCCTCTACTCTCAAGAAGGGACTGGCAGCTTTCTAATGCAACCCAATCTTTTTCTAATGAGTCCGTAACTAATCACTAAGATTTCTTAGGGACAGCTGTCTGGACAGGGAGTCATACAAAAAGAAGCCCGACCATCTCCTGACATTGCCTCGGAAGGCACTAAGATGTCCCGCAGAATTGACGGATAATAGGCGGTTAAAGCATGAGTTCGAGAGGGTCCGAAAATCAATCACCACTATACTATACGAGAGGGATACACGAGCCCTAGTGAAGAACATATGCAGTGGAAATAATAAACGAACTTACCTCAGAAACTCAAAAACAGGGTGGAAAGTCCCTCAAACATGGGTGTTCTTGGGGATTTCCCCAATCCCGCCCCCTTGCCGGCCGTCATTGGACGCGTCGGCAATCGTGCTCGTTTTGGGACCACAGGGAAAATTGATTGAAAAATGGAGCGCGTTTACAGCGGGCACGTTCAGACAACTCGTCCAACGTGCGTCTTTATCCATTGCTGAGCGGCAGAGGGAGAGTACCTGTCTAAGACCCTCCCCGACGTTTTTTTCCAGTTTTTCATACATTAATCGTCTGGTTTTCATCTACAACTTCATTATTGGTGGTTTTTTCCCGCGAAACCGTTCCTGAACTGTTGCTTTAAGTAGTAGGGTACGAACAGTTCCGACTCCGCGTGATTCTGAGTCAATTTCTGGACTGCATTTATTTCTACGAAAACTTCCTCCCACACTGAATTCGTTTGCGATAAACTAGACACACTACGAAGCGATAAAACACTGCGAACACAACGAGGCTTTGAAAGTTTAAATGGCAAATTTCCCTTTCAAGTCAGTATACTCACAAAAAAGTGACCAGCAGGCGTTGGCACCTCGCTACAAAGGGATTGGTCGGCACAACCCGCCCCACTATCATACCTTTCATAGTTTTTTTTGTAAACCTTCAAGTCAGACCGCGCCTTTGGTTCTTATGATTGAAAGGATTTCGGGAAGCTTCTGATGGTGAAACAACGAATGTCCATCAATCGAGCAGCTCCGGAAGGACGGAGGAGTGACGAGTATGTGTAAGACATCAATTGTGTCGAATGCTCAGCATCAGCTACTTCATATAGCTCTGCCTGTTGGCAGCCCAGTCATTAGTGTGTTAATTGGGGGGCGAAACGGCAATGAAACTAGCGACGCACTCACAGAGTGAGATTGGATGCAGACAATTGTTATATTAGTAGAACAGTTTTTCGCAGAGGTGTGCAGCACGTGTCGCACGTTGAGAAGTCTCTGAATGGAAGAGGGTTTTCTCGGACGTTTTTTTTTGATAAAGCACATTGAAAGTATAACCCGGTTGAGCAGACCGCCGGGATGCCATGGCAAGTGTGCACTAATCTCGAAGCTCTGTCTTTGATAGCTGTCACTAGGATCTCAACAGCTCATTTCATGAATATAATAGGCTAACGTTGAACGTTTCTAGAGAAAGCTTACTAACGTGATCTAGTTAATGGATTGGCCTCGAGCGCGTCGAGACCATCAAGAGGCTGCTGCACTGATAACAACATAGCTCTCCCTCCACACCCTCTTCTGCTGTGCCACGGTTCAGAATGGTCGCGTAAAACGATTCTGACATTCTGATCGCATCGATAGAGGAAAGCATCAAGTCTGTTGCACCGCTGCCATCAGGCAGAGTTGAACAAACTAGCTTCGTACGAGAGCGTAGACTCAGCACGATTGTTACAGTTTCAAACCGCTGTAGATCCTAGGACTATCGCCAATATACGAGGACAGATTAGGTACATGCCATCTCAAAGCGCCGGCGTAGAAACATAGGTCTATGTCTGTGAGGAACGGGATTGGGCTTCAGGCGGAGCGAGGAGGCTCTGAACTGCGTGAGCCATTTCCGTACCGGAGCTCTTGCCGCCTATTACGTCTAGCCCTAGAGGATGCCCCGTATATTGCGATAGCGCCGAATGCTATTTAAGATGTCCCGGTGTAATGTCCCAAGTGGTTGTGGAGACTGCTTAGAAAACTATCACAAGTTCCAGTAGCGCGGAACCGGTCGCTCGCAGGGCAACTCGAGGATAGAGTCTAAATGATGCCGGGTCTCGAACGACCCGCTGTATCCTGCCTCGAAACTGTTTTGACTACGGGGATCATTGCCTGCTAGTCTCAGCTACCCAGAATTTGCTTTTTTGCTGTCTCTACACCGCATTGTTTAGTGCTATTAATGGGATACAGTGCTCAGCGTCGACCAAATCATCACTGACACGGATAGTTGACACTTGCAATGGCACAGGAATGATGGCCGGGTTCGAAGATCATCAAACTCATTCCTTCCAAACGCTTCGATTGATGGTCTCCCATTGTTCGCCATCAATACCTGAAGAAATGAGCGCACGTATTCATTTCATTCATATTTTAATGGGCTGAATTGACATCTGACTATATATGAATTGCTAATTAGCGGTGATAGGGCTTTAAAAGCACTGGCGTGTAAGCCCTACCAATTGGTCACCACAATTTCTCTTGAATCCTCAGCACGGGTGCCTCTTCGCCTTTACCAAATCCTTCTTGAAGCCCAGCATCACTCTGAAATTGCGCACAAAATAAACGTGGTTCCAGTTTAGAGGTTGTTCCACGGGTAAAACACTCGCACGGAAAGCAGCGGGATCTACAGAGGCCGTCGCGGAGACGAAGGAAGAGACGCAGAGCCGGCAAAGGCGAGATCGCATGCGGTGTATGCATAAGGAGGTAGTATAGGTTCACGCTATTCGAAGTGCGCACGCTACAGTATGCGACATGCGATCGTCCTTTGCGTCTCTTCGGTCGCCGCGAGACGGCTCCTGGCAGATACCGGAGAAGCTGAAAGAGCGTGTTATTTTTAAGCTACATTCTCTGAGAATTTCAGGGCGGCTCATCATTGCCAGATTACCCTACACCAGATGCTTTCCAAGAGGACTGCGCGCCATAGGCCTTTAATATCGCATATGTCAAGTTCTGGATTGTGGCGCGCTGTAGATCGGTTAAAATTTAACCTAATTATCCCATAAGCTTGCGGTTTGTGTCCACTACTCCTGTCTAATTTCTCTGGCTTCCTACGACAACTACTACACTTGAGTTGTTTCAGAGTAATGCGTTTCTGGCTTTTGATTGCCCTCATCTGCGCAGTTTGCCTGAGCTTCGCCAACATGGCAGCCGTCAAACCAACGCCTAAACCTGCTCTAAAGAAAGAGGCTCCAAAACAGGCAAGCACCTCTCTCCGTCCGGCGCGGGATGGAGGTCGAGAGAAGGCTGGCCGACAAAGTGAAGCACGAGAAGAACAGTTAACCTTTACTCAACTTCTACTCTGACTATTGCTTGAGCGGACGTTCTAACGCGACAATCTTATACCGTAGGTCTATCAATCTGTCTGACCTCCCGGGGAATGCCCTATGATGGCAGTAAGGGGAGGGTAGGGAAATCCGCCTCTGAGAGATCTAGGAAACAAGTTGATCCTGTAGTACCCATCCATTCGATACTTGAAGATAAAGCTTTTTGCCGTAGCCTCCCCTTGATGTGGATTGTTTGGTGGCTGCTATACGCCATATCCATGAAGTATACAGTGGGAAAGAAAACGGAATCATCAATGAGATTTGGACAAAGTCGAAGCAGATAAAAATTTTGGCGGAGTGCAAGTGAAGTTTGAAGCTTTCATTGACGGAAATCCGGTGCTTTTGGGCAGCTCAGAAGATTCTTCTTTGATTGCAGATTTTAGCGGAATAAGTCAATTTTTCAATTGGAAAAGCGTCAAGGCCGCCGCAATTGAAGACGAGCACCTTCTTTTCAAACCTTATTTTCTTCTATCATCGAATAAATCAGTCACTATCCTTGGGTGGAAATCTATCGAATGCAGCAATAAAGAGGTGAAACAGAGAAAGGAAATTTTGCCTATGACTCACCTTACCCCCTCCTTTTGAGAGGCCGCTATCCTAACACGAGCCCACAACTTCCTCCACACGGTGATCCTTTCAACGCTACTGACTTTAAAAATGGTTAAATATCAAACATGTGCAGGCCGATAACTTGGTCGAAAAGATTAGTTTATTGTCAATTGCAGCAAGTACGCGGAGTACGTGTGTGAGGGACTGGGTTTAATTATTGAAACCTATATGTCCATAGAGCATTCAAGAAAAACGGAAAGGTTTAGCAAGGATCCTTCGCAGAACATAGTTAGCAGTTATTGACATGTTGGAAGGGGTCTCATTAGAAGTAAACAGTAGTCCTCATCTCAGAGGGGACCATAATCTTCGGGGATTTCAAAACAATTTTCAGATCTTCAGATTTCACTGTTGCGTATACCACACAACCGACAAATTTTCGAGAAAACGGAAGGGGTGGGGTGCAAGGTTCATGTTGAAGAACGACGTCACCGAACAGAAGCTTATCAGAAGAGAGGACGGCATCGGCGCGATTTTTTGCCCTCTGCCTCTCATTTATTTGATTCGAAGTATTTGCTGTTGTGTAAACGAACAGTAGAGACCTATTTATCCGATAGTTTGACAAGAAAAGACAAATATTCTATTGAAGGGATGCTCGCTTTCAGTAGTGGCGGTCTGACGCTTTCATCTGAAAGGAAGTTTTGAGTTATAGTGCCGAAAAAAACGCTCAACGTTCGAGAATCCCAGCTTTAACTCAGTCTTTAACCCTGCACCATTTATACTCACGGGAAGGGCCTTGAGACGTGCCTAGGACTTCAAACCTGAGCTTTCAGTATCCATCAGAAGCAGTTCTTCCAAGGGAAGGAGTAAGGTAGAAGTCGGTAGTGGATGGCTCAGCAGTCACGATTCCACTTTTTCTTCACGCAGAGCGCTCCTCCTGTGGGGGCGGGGAAGGGGTGACGCGTGCGTAAAAATGGGATCATGGAGAGGTATAAACCAAGATCAGCCCAGGTTGACACCCCATCATTGACCAGTTTTCAGGATCTGTAAACGAGTGTCATACCACATCTCCTGAGCTGAACATGCTGGTCCCACATTTTGTGAAAGGTTTGCTTATCAAGTGCCTTGTCCGCCACTCAATAGGTTATCATATCACCCACCTCACTGATTGATATCACAGGGTCAATCTGTTTCCCATTTAGTTACGGCAGGTTTACCTCCCTTCCCCTTGTCGCACTCATTGAGCAATTTGCAGGGGACAGAGAGATTAACAGCCTACAGACAGTATGGTCGGTAAGCCGACCGATCATTTAAGGTTCTATACAACAGAGTAATAACCTCGCTTACCTTTTACCTTCACGCTTTCTTCGCTGGGCCAGCCTTCCCTGGACCTCCTGCCGGAGGAGGAGATGCTGCCTTCTTCTTTGCATCAGAGTTTCCAGAGTGTTGGTGGGCTTCTAGTATAACCTGGTGACATAAGAGGAGGGCTACTAGGGCTGCCAAGGAGGCAGTAGAAACCTGTGAAGTCGGAATGACCGTGAGGCACTCGTGTTTTTAAAGTCCCTATCACCGCTAATTAGCAATTCAAATACAGTCAGACGCCCATTCAGCCCATTAAAATCGTGAAATAGAAAATGAATATGTGCCCTAACTTCGTTCGCTTTTGATGGTGAGGCCATTAAAGCCCACTTTCAGGAGGGTGCCTTCCAGTTCTCGGCTTTTGTAAAGGCTCCGAAGAAGGCTCCGAAGAAACGTAAGCCGAAATAAAGTGCTGTACCAATCTCGGAAGCTCGAAGACAACTACAACTAATACTGAATGCAGATTTATTCAGCAACTGATAGGTGAAGCAATGGAAACCATTGGTCGAACAGCTTCGCACTTCTCGGCATGAAGGAGTCATTAAAGCGGTCCCTGACTGTAACAACATTTCGAAAGCAGTTGTTTCCCTTCCAAAGTTCTTCTGCACATTCTAAAAGTGTGAAGTTTTGGAACAGAAGACCTCATAGGGCAGCTCAACAGTCATAGTAAGCAGTGATCTTATGGCGGATTCACACAGACAACACCCCGATCCCGAACCAGAACCAGAGTCGAAGTTAGCCTCCGATGCAGCGCACAGCACCTTACGAATCACCGAATTCCCCCATCGATACGGTCAGAATGTCATAGGGAATATTTTGCTGAGGAACTTCGGTCAACGACGGCAATCTCTGCGAAGAAAGAAAGGCCGAAGTGCGATCTGGCAAAATGTCCTTTTTTGGTCCCTGAATGTTCTCGACTGGGGCTCATGCATCTTTTCATCTCATGTAGCGAAAGTATGGATCCATTGAGGATTGTTGTTTTATCTTCTTTCAACAAGTCATCAATGAATCGCTGTGATTCTGAGACAATTTTTTGGACCGGGACTTATCAAGAAGTCGAAGTGCATACCCTTTCCTGATTTGAGGGTCCACAGAAAGCAATTGTCTCGTGTTGCCCTTTAGTAATCGATGCCAAACAGACATGGAACGCTTCTTATCACTCGCCGTTCACCTGGGAATCACCCACTTTGATGACACGTACCCTACTCATTTTGATCTCGCTACTGAAATTTGCTGAACTATGGATCGTCAACACCTCCTATGGCCTCTTGAGAGGAATGCCAATTCGTTCAGCTGATGGCCAAGCAGTGCCACATTTTCAAGGTATCTTTCACGCAGTGACGCCTCTATCAGCTATTTTTGGAATGTCGGACCAGGCCATCAGCATTTTTTAATTGCATATATATAGTTTAGCCAATTGCTCGAATTATTATCCCAGACGCATGGATTTTGGTCCTAAATTTTGGTCTTTTCCCAAAGGTTCTCATTAGGATTCACTTAAGATTTACCTTCAGGGCATTCCGATAGCAAAGCCGCCCATAGGTGAACGCCGATTCAAGCTCCCCGAACCGCCAGAGCCATGGGAAGGAGTCAGGGATGCGACACGCTACAGGTGACATTGCCAGCCTTCACTTCCCATTCACAAAATCTCATACTGTTTCATTAGATTATTTATGTGAGGCTCAGCTCATTCCTGAGCAAAATCGAAAAGAACTTTCATGTTTTTTCTCTATTTTTATCTATATTATTTATTACTTTCTTCACTTTTATACAGGGTGGTCCAAAATTATGAGGACCAAGACATTGTGTCGTTAAAAACGCATAGTAGCTTGATGGAACAAACCAACTTCAGGGAAGTGTTTGTAACTCTTATCTCAAAGTAATTCCAGAATAGAATTGAGATCTGCCACCTGCCCCGTTTACACGAGCCTTCAGATGAAGGGGGATGGCGCGTGCGGTGGCACGCAACTGAGGCGTGTCAAATGTTTCCAGGCCTTCTGCTCTTTCTTCAGGGAATCAAAGTTTTGTGGGCATTTATTTGCCCTTGCATCCAGGGTGTAAAATACAGAAATCTAGAGCTATTAGGTGGAAGGTTCCATTGTAACAATTCTTCGAAAGCAACGAACTCGAAAAATCGCTTTTAGAGAATTTTTGCTTTATTCTTGGGTGCTCGGTCCTGTAAAAAGTCCCAAGTAGACTACTCTATATCTATCTATCTATCTACATATAATTATTATCTTTTACCTCAAATAGTTTTGGTATCCCAAGTTTTTTTCCCCTCTCTCTTCGTTTTTCCCCTCTCCCACTGTCCTTTTGCCCAGCTCATCATACATTCAAGGAATGTTGCACGTCAGATTGAATTCTGGAGAAGGGAAATATGCTTACTAATGAGGGAAACTGAGCTTAAAGGAAGTAGGTACGGAAAGGAATTTTCACATCTGCGGAGAACCTGCTCCCCACAGAGCAATTAGCAGGCCGCCAAGGAAGCGATGTGTGGCGCTTCCACTGCGAACAGTGCTGTGGTTGCTGAGCAGGACCATTGCGCCCTTCCGCCCCATGCGCCGCCCCGCCCACTGGTTTTGTTGATGATCTGGATGGACTGATTGCTGTTGGCTTTTCATTTTGGATGATCTTTTCCCATCTAGCGGCTGTATATCTTCCATCTTGCCCATGTTATGCCTTATCAATCGAAACACTATGCTTGTTGGCATGATGGCAGCTATCGGGGTTAACACGTCCGAACAACCTCAGTCTTTACCGTCGCTCATCCATGGTCGAAAATGAAAGGGCAATCAAAGGGGTACTATTTTGCTTATTTTTGACGGATTTCTTTGCTTTTTTCGCCATTGGCGTACTATTGAGGACCCCCACGTCCCCTCCAAACCACATTTAAACCTAGCGTAACCGCTGCCTTTAAGACAAAAAGTAGACTTTTCGATGAATGTCGACGCCCATTGCGATGTACCATGGTTCTACTCATCCCTCCATGTGCATTCGTCCATCTGATGGCCTCCGATGCCTGCTGGTCCGTCACCACCGGGTTGCAGCTGTTTTAAAGAAGAGACCGAGCAAAGTGTCCAAACTGAAGTGGTCAGCTTTGATGAGACTCGGTCACCACCGACATCAAGGGAGAAAACAGTATCCCTGATGTACGGGTTTGAAGTCATTTTTCACTGTTTTTCTTCTTCAATGCAGCACCTCATGGCACTGGCTTGATAGCTCTACGTTCATCACCAACTGGGCGATCCATCTGTTTCACATCCCCTTTCAATCTTTCCTTCTACTTCTCTACTTATAGCGCACTTGCCCGGAAAGCGAGAGGTGCGGGTTCTAGTCCCGCCTGGGGCGAAAGTTTTGTTCACAACCCAGCATTCTTGTGAAACATTCGCAAGGCGAACTGCGGCCAAAAACAGCAGTTAACAAACAAAAACAAGTCAAAATCTCTACTTATGTTCAGTCAGTTCCCCTCTGCCCAGTTCCTCGCTGTTAAGGACAGGGTTCAAAGTATCTTCTAAAAGCGAGAGATTACGATAGAGTGGGCAGCGTTGAAGTACATGCACTAGTGGGAGTAGCAGTCAGATGCCAAAGGGCGAAATGTGGCGTTTTTGGGGCTGCGTGTAGGGCTTGCCATTCCTTTCTGAGCTCCGCCACCGCCTGTGCTCCGCCCCCAGCAGCAGCGCCCTTCGATTATCATTTTGATGAGGTCTTCTGCTTTGATGGTGGCTATCGGTTTAACATGTGCAAACGACCTCTTATTGGTTGCTAGCTCGTCCATTATCGGAGGTCAACGGGCAAAGAAAGGGGTCCCATTTTGCGCGTTCTTGACGGATTTCTTTGCTTTTTTCGCCACTGGGCATTATTCAGCATCCCCACTTCCACTATGAACCCATCATCGTAAGTCCCTCGCTTCAAGGGAAACTCCCCCTCATACAGGCGTCACTGCATTCAATGAGCCACGTAATGCACGCTTTGATCAAGCTCTTGAAAGGGAACGAAGCCACTTGTCGGAATCAGTGGGTCCTGAAGGAGACATACGGACCACAAGGGGTACCCGGCCAGCTACTAGGGAGCGAACACCTGCAACCATTTGTGTGTTGGACCTGCAGTACTTGATCACGTAGACAAGTGGACTGTCCTACCGTAACCCGATTGAAGTAAGCACGACATATTTATTTGTCGAATATGCAACAGTCGGGATTGGACTCCATCGCTGTCTAATAAATACATGAGATAGTTATAAATTTTGTGACTAATATGAACTAATTCTTATTTAGTGATCTAAATCGTACTACATTAAATGTTCAGTAAAAAATAAACTCACGTTGGGATACTTTCATCGACAAGCTGCTTGACCACAAAGGTTGAACTTCTGAGAGCCGAACAAGAGTCACAATTACTACAGCTCTGCGAGTCGGCCGGAAAAAGAAGAGGGCAGGAGAAAAGCCAGGACGAACATCATATCAGGCCATGACGGTGCCGTTGATATCGGCTCACGCGTCGCCGCCCGATCACAAATAGATCGGGCTGGGTCATGTCGAGCGCCGGCGTAGCCAGGGTTCTACTGGAGCGATCAGCGATCATCGTGTTCCGTGACACTTCTACTCGCAACTCTGCTTGCTCTCGCGCCCGCGCGATGACCTACACCACTACTTCGACAGAAAACGTTCGTCCTCGAGCGTAGAGTTATTAGAGATGCAACGAATCAGACAATACCCATTCCTAAGTTCAGCTTGATTCAGCCATGTGTTTTGAACTGGCTTGAACTTAGACTGGTACGTTGGTTGCCTAGATTTGAAACCTATCTAAAAAGCTCTTGTGATTGAATGTTGAGAACATGGCGTATCCCCAATGGTCTATGGTTGACAAGCTCTTGATTACATCCGCGTTGATGTCGACGTGAGCGAGGCCAGTCCTTTTGCTTCTTCACACACGAACCAGCGCATCCACTTCCCGGAATCTATGCGTTTAGGACTAAATAAGAATTGAAAATCGCCGGGGATTTCTACGAAAAAGGAGGATTTTGGTTTCGCTTCTAGTGAAGTCAAATTTATTTTCTTTAGTGACGCATGTTTGAGCAATTCCACAGTGAGCAGGGACAAAACAAAAGTCTATGAGTGAGGATTGTCTGTACATGAACGTGTTTGCCTGCGAGAGCTGCTTGAGAAAGGTTCGTTATTGATTTTTTGGAGAACATTAATCACACTGTAGAGCATTCAGTTCGCTGCAGGACCACTCATGCCCTGTCGTGTTTTACGTCCATGGCGGCAGCTTGAATTACGATTCCGCTGTGATGTTTGACGATCAATACATAACGGATCGATATTCGTCAAAAGGTGGGTTACGTATCCAATCGGTCAAATGTTCGGGCAGGATCGAGCATGCGCGTAGGGGAATCGCAGTGGGGGAAGGGTAGTTCAGGGTTAGGAATATTTTGGAAGAATTTTCTAAGAGAATTTTTAGAAACCGAGGAATTTTCAAGGAGATCAGAGATGCTTGCCGTTTCTGTGCTAACCTCCTATTATGCCCCTTAGCTGGCTAGAGCTTCTTAGGGAGGAAGAACCTGTAGGTTAGAAAGGGTGAGGAAGGTCTTCCTCAAAAGCTATCACAACACCATGCTTCATCTTGTGCTTTCCACTCCTGCTAAACGAGCATTCTCTATTACGCTTACTTTAAGCTTCATTCAGATGTGGTTTTCGTCATCTCGGCTTTTCGGCCTCGGGATTTTCGGTGTTCTCGAAATTGCAAATGAGGCCGTTGTTCCGCGAAATTTACCACTCTATGGTATGTGGTTCTGCCATTTCAGGTTATTCCACAAAGACGGTGGAGTAAACTCCCCCTAATTAGCGTTTTCCTGCTCGACGTCTGTCACTATTGAACAGGAGCCAGTTTTCAGGGGAGCACCGTTTTTGAAGACGCTATTTCTGGCCCACGGTGAGGTGAATGAAATCCATCGGTAGTAGGATAAAACCATTCGCCAAAAGCCGTTCTGGCATAGGAGGGTCTTATAATTTGTGAATTGAAAAAACCTTCGGCTTATGGTCTGCGTCTCGCTCGTCTGCTATGGTCTCCCATCTGCGTCTGCACTCTCACAATATCTCTCGGATGGACTACCCTGTATGCCCTTTCGAATTCCTGTACCGCTTAAAGAAACATGCCTACATTGCTAGTGTTTTTGGCAGGGTATTCCCCTTTCTGTTCACTTTGGCTCCATTTCATCCCCCTACTCTGTGTTGGTGCAGCGCGATAAGCAGCATTTGGAAAAGGGTTGCATTAGAGCCCAAAAAATATTCGTGCCCAAAATATTCTCGTGGATCAGGCAGGCTCAACTCTCCTAGGGCCACTACAGCGTTGAAGGACAAATTTATAGAAATAGGGCTTTTCTGAAGTTATATGCGACTGCTGGAAATTTTTTACAGGGTGAACCTTAGCTTAGTCATTCTCGAAGATCCGGGGAGGGTTGAAGGTTTTCAATGCTTTCGAGGTTCGAGTTGGCTTCCAGTCCCCCGCCCTCCTTTGTACAACTTCAAAGCATGAATTGTGGTTCTATTCAAGTCCTGCTCTAAAGCTGTGACTACGGTACTTAGACAGTACTAATCGAGAACTGAGGTTTTTTCAGATATAATCGCTGGCCTGGAGATGGTGCACTCCGAAGTGGAAGCATTCGGTGGCGATCCCAAACGGGTCACCCTTATGGGCCATTCCCAAGGTGCCAGCATTGTTGTGGTTTTCACGGTGTCCAGGTTATTTTCAATTTTGTTTCCTTGCTTTTATCTTCGCACCTTTTCAATAGTAATTCAGCGCCAAGATCAGCTTCTACAGCTCCGATCTCGAGGAGTCGCGCTAAAAATCTCAAGAGGGTATACCCAGCAATGAGTTGAAGGATCGAAGCTAAACTTTCAAAGACTGGCTCCAAACTTGAGCCATCCTATATTTTCTTCAAAATAAGCCGCTTATTTGGCTACTGAAAGTGCGCCAATGGCAATCAGGACCAAGCGTCAAAGTGCCAGGACTTAACAGGGTATCACAACTGGGGTTATGTTAGTGTATGCGAGAGTTAGTGCACTTGAAAAAGGCCATGTCGGGTAGGCCGCTTTGAAGCTCAGTCGCCAAATCTTTGCCCAATCCTTACCACTAGAAAGCTTCGCTTCATTACTTCGAACCTTATGCAATCGTCCCTTGAAAGGGTATAACCGTCCTCAACCTACTAGCTTTTCCGATCATTATTTCAACTGCTCCGGCACAGGGTCATACCCTGTGAGTCGGCCTGGGAAGGTTTAAAGGGTTTTTGGAATACTTTCTCAGAATTTTCATTTCCGTGCGCTCTTTGGCGACTCGTTTTCGGCTCAGTGCTGTTTTGTATGTTGCTCTTTCTGGCGATTGAATGACGGTTTTTGTCAATAAAATCGTGCTGATAGGTCTTTAGGTCCACCTTTCTGACTGTTTCAGTTTAATTGATCCTGATCATCGACTATTTCCAACAAGTCCTGGCTCTGAGCCCTGCAATAAACTTTCGTATTAGAAGTAAGCTTATTGGCCTCACATGGGAACTGGCTCATGAAGCAGGGGTGAGTTCGTTGATATTTCATTTTGAAAAAAAAGGATCTCAACCGGAAGTCGTCAGCTTTTCAGTGCACCGCATCTCGTTTCCGCCCTGAGACACCCGCCCCGTCAGAAGATGCGAAAGTGATTGCTTGCCTGCGAAAAGTGGACGCGTTGGAATTGCTGGCTAAACAGAGACTGTTGGAGGAACGGGGAAAGCTGATGGACGGAATAGTTTATGGGCCACCATTTGTTCATCGAAGATTTGCCGATTCAGGACTTTGTAATGGAGTGCTCGGTGAGTTGGCTGCCATTTGAACCTAATCCTGGGACCAACACAGAATCCATCATGTTTTAGCCGAATAGGGCTAGGCCTGCTAGATGAGTGATTTTGGCTGAGTTACCTACCGTCTCATGTATCTGAGTAACTATTGCATGTTCAACTTGCCGTTGAAGTGCAAACTTTTGGGCGTCACTAACTTAATTTAAGAACTCTTCAAGCCCATCCTGCTTTGTTTTCTGGTATTTCTAGAGCTACCATTAACTTACCTACCAGGTTAGGGTTGTCATAACGCTGAGCTGGTAAGCCCAGGGTAATGATAACCCTAAGATGGTAGAGCTCAGTAGTAATCAAATTGATGAGAGTCCTAGTCGATAACCCCCAGATAAGAACTACTGAACATTTCTCAGGCCAGACCGATGATCTGCAGTTCAACGCGATTCGAATTTGATATGTGGAAGACTGAAAAAACGGACGATGTCGGCTCATTCCTACGAGTGTCACATCCGGAACAAGTACGCAAGAAGTACTTCTACGATATGAGTTTCAAAGGTTTGCATCAAGCGCTTAGAAATTTTCTTGAATGATTGCTTGGGCAGTGGTAGAACAGGATCAGACTGACCAGCTCTTTTTGAATCTCCGGTCAGGTAAAAGATCTCGATAGAGCGTCTTACCCCATTTGGGAATTTAGTCAAAGCTGAATTCGATTTGAGCTGTGGGCACGATAGCTTTCCAAACCATACAGTGAACGTGGCAGCTGGAAAGGGAAATCTAAAGGCAGAGATCGCGACCAAAAGTTGAAAAAAGTAAGCCAAAATTTGTTCCAATCTCGCAAAGTGAAAGTTGGTGTGAGCAAAGGCAAAGAAAAAAAGCAGAGGAATTCATCGGAAACATTTAAACTGAGGTCTCCTTTTCCTTGAGTTCGAACTTGGTATGGCAGAGAGACAGAGCTCACCAAGGTAGAATACGCCGGAGGGCAGGCCAAAAGAGAGGACACAGACTCTAGCTCCCGGGGATGGAGGGGCCACTCAGAGCCACTATATCGGGAGCTCCAGCGGAGCCATAGCGCTTTTGTCGTGTACATTCTAGCTCCATAACCTTCTGAACAGCTTTATCCTGTACAGTGGAGGGATTACTTTGGTGTACTGATCGCGCAGTAAGCCTGGGTCCAAACAGAAAACGCGGAAGACGGCGCTATCGCAATATACAGCGGCATTGTGGTGCAGTGCATTAGGAACCGCGTAAAACGTGTCTTTTTTGTCATGACGGGATTAAGCCTTAGACGGGGTTGGAGAGACCCCGAAATATACTGGCCAGTTCCATTTTCCTCGAAGCTCCTGCCCCCCTCTTGCTCCGCTATCGTACTGTACCTGGGTAACTTCCAGGCTTAGTCCTGGAGGTTACCCTGGTAAATCGCGATAGCGCCCGGATGACTTTTCGTGGCTATAGAAGATGCGATTTATAATAACAACTGCAACATTCCGAATCGCCTTCAAAGTTCTACTTTTTTCTACTAATCCTACTTTTTACATGGAGAAAGTTTCTAGTGAGGTTTCTTTGAATTCCAGAACATCGACATAAATACCTCACGCAAGCGAGTTTCACGAATAATGTGATGTACAGCACTGCATTCACGAAGAAAGGAGTCAGTGTCTACCTCATGGAATTCGAGTAAGTTATTCATTGTTGGAAGTGTAGCGTAAATCGAGAAATGGAGGGAAAGCGACAAAAGGTCTATTTGAAAAACTCATCAGCGGAGACACGCGGCGCGTGTTGCGTAACGTCACAGCGCGGCTAAGGGGCGAACAGTGGCCAGCTTCGTTACCGACACTTCAGAGGCCGGGTGCAGCAAGCCCCAACCAGAGGATGGGTCCCGAGAACTCTGCATTTCTGAAAGCATTCTTGACCACGAAAACTACGTCATCGATTGGAGTAGAGACAAAGAGTTTTGGGGACCCATCCCCTGGCGGGGGCTTGTTGCACCCGGCTTCGGCAAGCACTGCGAGCGAACAGAGTGAACACTTGCAGTCGCTGTAACCTCACACAGCATGCGTCGCGCTTTCCCTTTGTGTAGATGTCTCATGGCGCTGGCACGATTCGCAGGATCGCATGGTCCATGTCCATGCTGACCACGAGTTTCAACTCTGAGTTCCGTTGAAGAGAGAACTGACCCAGGAAAATGACTCGAATATTAAACATATTCATCGGTATCTTCCAAGACGCAGGTCGTCTGCATGTGTTTTGGGCCTGTAAAGCAAGTAGTGCCAGCCGAAGTGCATTTCTATATAATTTAGTGTTTCTATCCACTTATCTGCGATACCCTGGAGTGCTAACTCTAAGGTAGTGATGATTGGAGGCTGGAGCGGTTTTGATGACGTCATTGGGCGTTGAAAGTACAAATCGCCATCTTAGTCCTTCTTCG
>MU890210.1:0-13661 GCA_036418205.1 Ostertagia ostertagi
AAGCTAGGTGACGCAAAGTTTCCTTTAAATTTATTTGTTTTGAACGATATAGTTTCTTCATTTTCAGTGCATGTTTACTTTACCTACATACATACATTAAATGTAGGCCCTTTCAGGGCAATCCCAGTTGGGAAGACAGAGAAAATTTAAAGGAATTTTCGTCCCCTAACCCCTTCGGGGAGGATAGCATACGGCCCCAGAGCTGTTCGGGAGGGTGAACGGCTTGAGTTCATCCAGTTTCTCGACGAATCGTGTATAATTACGACAGTATGTGAATCGCTAGTCGTAAGGGGTCTTGCATGAACCAGACCTACTATCTCTTGGTAGCTTTCCATGGGTAAAACGTTGGAAAAATGATGCAACAGCTTGGGCTATAGCAGCTAGTCTTGACCCAGGCTCGAAGACAGACAGCTTTCTATTCCGAAGAAGGTGAGGACAGTTAGAAAGACCAACTTCTTCGGGGACGTCTGAGTACTATTAATCGTAAAACTTCTATCAACGGCGGCACCCTGTACAAACGAATAGCTTACTGGTATGCGTCATAGGCAAAATGACTTTTTTGATCCACCTGTGTAATAACACATACGTTGTGTAGACTACAGAAACTCTGCTTCAGAAGACTTAGAACAAAGTTTCTCGGTCCCTAACTCGGCTGACTAGCTCCGTTCGTAAGCGCAAGCCGTAACAGCAGCGCGATTACGCGCAACTCGTGTGTCAATTGCCGGAGCAAATACCACTCACGTCTGACATCAGACATATTATGGCGCGTTCCAATGACAATACCGATCCAATTTCCGCGTGCAAGGAACGCAACGAAAGGAAAGAGTTTCAGAAGCGGTTACCAACCGATCTGCGTTTATCCTGACTTTTTGGTGCATTGACGGTCGGCGCCATGTTCACCAGCTCATCAAGAACTCTAGAACTTGCGAACTTTCCCTGCCCACTCCGTCCTTCACACTAACTAAGCATAAAGGATAAAAGGATAAAGCATTTGCCGTTGATCAATCCCTTTTTGGGATGCGGCACGCATTCTACTTCCATTTGTACATTCGTAGTGGCGTTTGAATGCGATGTGGCCTATACAATGACTTGCGGGGCCAGCCGATGTACAAGTCAGTGTTTTTATCCTCCCAGACAAGTCTGGTACCAATTAACCGACCCCGGAGGGATGGAAGGCTTGGTTGGCCCGGGCGACCCAGGATTCGATTCTCGGACGGGGGAGCGCGTCGCCAGCGTTGAGGTAGGATCTACCCGCACTTCGGCGCCCCTTAAGCACATAAAAAGAAGATTCTATCCAAGTATGACGCTCATAAAAGTCGCGGGGGATGGTCAGAGAGGCACCCGATTCGGGCCAAAGGCATCCATCCGCCAAACGTCGTATGTGACAGATTCTAGAGGTCCCTCAGCATATTCTCGCGTCAACTGACCACTCCGACCTCATCACGCGTTTTTCCATGCAACGTTATGAGTGCGCCAGATCATAACGGGGACCGCTCGCCAAGAGACTTCGCAAAGACACCGCGTCAGCATTTACGACGTGCATGCATGACATATGACGTTTGATAGTAGGAATACGCAGCCATAGGTCATCTCAACGGCTCGGACGTTTCAGAAAATTGTGTTCTTTGAGAAAAATCCTGTCAAAAGGGATAGTTGTTGCGCACGGCGGACTTATGGGGAAGGGTTGAGAGAAACCCAGGACGCTTATAGAGGCCGACACAGTTATAAAAAAGTGATGCAGAGACCGGTTCTCCTTGGACGACAGGAAGATTAGCGGTTGGTGAACAAGGTTGAGAAAAACTTCCAAGACGGCGCGGTACTAAAGTCCGTTGGAGTAATGGAGAGCAACCAAAAACTCGATTCAAGAAAGCAAAGATCTAATCTGATCTAGGGATGACAGAGCATCTACCAACTGCACTCACTCCATCTCTATTAATTGGTCTTACTTTTTCTAGCTTGTATGTATCGACAATGTTATAGGATGTGGCTCTTCGTGCATCCCTGCCACATTCGCTTTCAACCAATGTGAGCAGAAGGAGCCTACTTCAAATTTCGCTCTTTCATGTAGGATAGGTAGAATTGACACAACTACTAAACTTACGAACAAGTTGATGCCGTTTATCTGCCCTTCTTGGGAAACAAAAAATGCTTTTCCTTCAACAAGCGAATATGTATTCTCTGTTGTAGCAGACTCCTCGACCAAAGCCACTACCAGTAAAATGAGATAGGATGCAAGGCTCGAACATCATCATGCATGATCATCATCTGCGCATGAAGCTCCGTTATCCACTGCCTTGCGTACTACCGTTGTAGAAAGGATCAAAAGGAGAGAGAAATCAATGAAGGTTTGACTTCAGATGGTGAGCCGCTCAAGAGCTTATGTTTTTTCTTTAACTTCACCACTTGGAATCACAAGTTCCCATTGTTAATTAAGCGAATTATGCAACAGCGACTTTTCATTCCTCTGTATCCTTATGTTATTGGGAAGAATGCCCACCAGTCTGTGGATCGAGCCCTGATTCCGAGAATATCTATGCCTAACCTGCAAGCAGGAGTAAACAAGGGCCTTCACATATGCAGCGATAATTGTCTATCCATTGACGGTCAGCGAGACGTCGTGCTTATGAATGATAGATGATCACCTACAAAGTACCCCAACACCCATTGTTACCGTAATCCCTAGGGCGCGAGTAATGCGTCAACAAACATCGTTAACAGGTGTCCAGGTGTGCTTATATGGATGCATGTGTGTAGATGGTGATTTACGAGGGAATGCTGGATAACCCAGATTGCACTCGTGAGAATGCTTCAGAGCAATGTGCGACAATGGATGACAAAATCGTAGACTGATTCCATAAGATCCTGGAAAGCTCCTCATTTCGAGAACACCATTCAAGGGGCTGCTTTGTAAAGCCCCGGTAAGTGATTCCTTCTGCACCTAATTGTTCAACATTGTCTGACAAATGTGGCCGTAGAGTTTGGACGTACCCCTTCTTTTCATACATACTTCCCACTGAAATGTGCAATGAACTAAGAAAACGATATACCTGGAGCTTCCCTACATACAGTAAGCCCACTGCCTTCTGTGTACATACCCAATTTTCGTACACCATTAGGCGCTATCGTAGTATTCTGGGGGTTGTGGTGGCAAAGCATTTGAAACGGAAACATCTCCTTTTTGGTAAAATTTGGACTCAACCTTAGGCATGAGAGGAGTGGTTCCAAAGTACATGGACCATTTTCATTCTTTCCCGGATTTTCTGCCCCCTCCTAAGCTTACTCAGAAAGGATGCCCCGTGTATATTGCGTTAGCGCCTATGCTTATTTGATTCGCAGACCAAATTGTATGCAGAGCAGTTTCCAAGTCGATCAACATTCAGCCCTTTGACAATTTTTCAAAAATTATTCGGCTCAAATTCATCGCATGAATATTTCAGTTGGGTAATACGACCTGGAAAAGGTCTCGACAGTTGGGTTCGTAGAGTTTCTCGAACAGTGTGTTCTATGCCAGCGCGAATTGTACACCTTTGCCTCACCTCGTTGACATCCATCCATTCCCGGCACATGCACCCATCCAGCACAGCATTCGGCTACCGTATGCCGTCGCGTTCGATTCACTTTTTTGTACGTGTGGAAGTAGACCGTTCTGAAAAAAAATCTAAATTGTTCTGGAAAAGGAAAGAATTTGAATTTTGAAGTCGCGGCTTTTGCTCAAAATCGAGTGGAATCGAAGGTGATGCACTCAGCTTATGATTATCTTAGTACAAAAAGTAATACAAATATTTTCTTCCATTTATTACGCCAATTGCGTCGCAAGAAAATCTTCCTTTATCTACCACACCATGGTTTCTTATACTGTGAAGGAGGTGACCGATTTCCTGATACAATTTTTTGAACAGCTACTCTTTACTGGGTGTCGGTAAGTGTGAGACTAGAGTTAGCGCAAATGGGTCAATATGTATCTTTTACAAAAGGTATTAATCGAAAGCTCTAGAGCATAAAAAACATAAAAGAAAAGAAAAAAGAGAACGCAGTTGCGCCGAAAAAAGGATCCGAGGGGACGGTGTCACGTTTCAGCTGCCCTCCCTGGAAAAGCAAGCATTCCCTATGCTTTTCAAGAACTTCTCCTATAAATGCTCACAAAATACTGCACCATGAAATTCTGATGGTTTCAAGGAAAAATTCTGTACATTTCAAAAATGGGTTGACCAAAATGGATGGGTTCAAAATCGCTTCATTCGAATTCAATTGCTTATGCTGATGTACCGTGATTAATCACGGGTGACTCATCCTCGAACGTCTTCATTTGTTTGAAAGGGGATTGAATTCAGTTCAATTGGCTATGGTGTGACTCCAAATGGATGGCATTCTCAGAGATGTCGCGTTTGCCATAAATATCCGTCACAGGCCGATCCATACAGTCTCTTTTTTCCAGAAAAGCAAAATCCCAGTGACGCCGATCCCACGCATCAGTGGAGCGACTCATCCTCGGTACCCTAGGTTAATTATAAGGTGCAAGCCTATGACGTAAGGGCTCCCTGACGTCAAAGGTCATTATAGTCAAGCGCTCTACTCAAATATAACAGTAATTGCAGTAGAGCACAAACGATGATGGATCGTCTAAGACACTGAGATTTCTTGAAGAAAACCAAGCTGATGAAAAGCGTTACACCACATTTCTTGTAAATCAAAGCAATTTTTTATATTCTTATACAGCTATCATTTTTGAATCATTCTGAAACATCCATAACCTCATAGTAATGATCTCAAGTGCGGAAACTCACTTTGGTTCTCGGACAGAACAGCTCTTGAACTGTCCATTGCAGCCCGGTTTCCGCGTCCGAACATACTTTGTGTATCGCTCCACGCACGGCTGCTTCACGGTTACTATCTCCACTTCCTCGTGAGGACAGACATTCCTCCTAAATAAATAAAAAACTATTGCTGTCGTGGAGCGATGGAAATGATAAGCTACTCCATCTTCACAGCGCATGCCCAAAAGTCAAAGCGGCTTAGGACCAACTGTCGAAGTCGCTCTCCTACTCGTGAGGTTCTATCACGCCTCGCGCATAGCAGATACAGCTACAGGTTCTTTAGAATGACAGTTGGACTTCATGCAGCTAGTTCAACTCATGCTTAATATATACAATAACCCTACAGAGAGCTACTGAGTCATTACGAACTGGAAAAGTTGGGCAATCTACAGTATCTACAGTAATAGGCACTATAGATGGCTCGGAACAAGATCCTCACCCTGAATGAAGTCTGATAATCACTGTATACCTAAATTACTCTTAATAGAGCACCTCATTTTTTATCCACCCCATTCACTTTAAGCCCACAACCGTAACTAACCTGCATGACCTCATGCCAAGAATGTCCACGTATAAAATCGTGATTCTCGTGATCGGACCGCTTGCTAATCCTTCAGTTATTTCTACTTCGTTATGAATACATAGACTAAGAATGATGACCTTACTAACGGGCATTTGGCTGATAAGTTATCAGTGGCTCTCAAAGGTCATTATGCGCATGAAGGAGTTCCGCGGTGGCCGTCGGTGCGCTAACGGAACCCATTAATTTTAATGTGATGCTCCTGTCAACACGAATGGAGCTACCACAACAAGATAACCATGAGAAGACCACCGAATGAGTGATAAATTCAATACGAATCTAAAGAATCCGAAACTAGATGATGATGTCATAAACTTCCAAGTCTAATAAAATATATATTATTGTGGATCGCAGGCGACGGAGCAAAACACTTCGCTCCAGTGCGAAAATTAATCCTGGAATCGCTTTAGTGGCTAGCAGCAGCACTTCAGTTATCCCGCGGCTAAGCTGAAGGTACATACAGGCTCGATTTACGCCTGTTGTGAAATGGTTTGCTCAAACTTAGCTCTGTTTTATAATAAGTATTTATGCTACATTCGGCTAAGGGAATTTAGCATTAGAGAGATGATCGAAAGTCTCACAATAAAAAAATGTTTGCATAACAAAGGGATGCCGCGAAAATTAAATTTTCTCCGTATCTAGTTATACTCAGTACTCCGAAAGCAGCTGTAATATTCAAGCTTCCAGATTAATTTCGCTTCATTGGAGCAAATCCTGTAAAAGAAATTCTCGACGTCAAATTCGTCTCCATTACACAAGAATGATTTTTCCTCAATGCTAAATCTGAACAGGAAAAATACCGCTGTCAAAAATTAGAGCTGGTATTTTGAGACGGAATTTTGAGCATTTCCCTTCCATGAATCTGGCCGCGAAGCTTTTCACAGAAAAAAACCTCCAACTCGCCCTTCTCGTCTAATTTCGAGGCTCAGATCCGCATATTCTGCTAGTTCTGCGTACTAGCGAACGGGTTCTCAATCCCTGTCATATTCTGCAATAGCATTTTTGATAAGTGGTAGTCTACATAGGCATATCCTCCAATTCTTTCGCACTTGACTGAGCTCGATGTGGTTCGGTTCATTGACTCCGGCCTTTTATCTTCGATAATGGCCACTAACACCTCTCCATGAGAGAACTACTCGTCTATTGCGCAAATCACACTCGATTCTCTTGACGGTCACTCCGTGGTGATACATCATCGATGAGACAGATAAGGTCTCCAGAGCATAAGGTCCGGTTGGTCAGAAGAGCCCTATGGGAACTACGAGTTGCTAAAAGCAAGCCCAAATTGACCAAAATCTGGTCACAAATCGAATTATTCAAATAAAAATATTACATGGAATTGGTTTTTTGCTAATTATAGAGAAAAATTGATGCAGGCATCGTCTATAAGTCAAATTAGACAGCGTAGTGCAATACTCCGAATATGCTCAATCAACAAATGAACGACTCATTGGGAATTTTTGTTCTATTTTACCCTCCTGTTGCGAATTCAGGTAAAGTTTTGTGCAACCAGGGATCAAGTAACCACAGGTTCAATCCCTGAAGTTGCAACATCTTCCTAGCGCCTCAGCAGTGAACGTCTGCTGATTCGTCTGTTGATCTAAGCGGCCGTAAATTGGTCAAACATTGCCGTGATAGCTGTGATATATTGTCTTACCGAGAGCTTATACAATAATAATCTTCCGACAGAGCCCACTTCAAGTAGGGATGGGATATGGGAGGGATACTTGCCACGTTTGGTTGAGTGCAGCCGGTGCACGTAACCCGAACTTGAGCAGGAGTCTTTTTTTAGCAGAACTCACGCAAGGACCACTGAATAGATGATTTTCTTCCCGAACACCCAGCTTCAGGAGGTTCACTCACCAGCACCAAATGTTTCGCAAGCGATTAGTAAAATCCCTGAGTGATGCGATGACTTAGAGGGCGCTCGGAAAGCCGCCAAAAGAATGAAAAATCCTGCGGCGGTTCCCAGAGGGACAAAAGGGTTTACGGTGATAAACTGCGTTCTCTGCCCTCGCACGAGATGTTCTTTGAAGTTGCACTTGCTCTGAAGGAATAGGTAGCGAAAAAAGTAGTACATTTTCAAGTAGTCACTTGTACGGAATTCCACTTTAGTTTTTTTTCTGTGAAGGTCAGCAATAACGTTTCAACGCGATAACTTGTCACTGACAATCTCACTTTTCTCACTGATAGAACCCTGAGGAATGTTACCGCCATCAATTCTTTTTTCGCCCGAGTGTCTCTTCACGAACTTTTCTTCATAGTGTGTGGCGTGGGTGCAGCGCTCTCCTTTACAAAAGTGTTCCTAAGCAGTTCCGTCTACCCCACCTGCTATCAACATTGCTAGAAATGAGTGAACATCTCATTTCGGAACATATTACACCTATTTACAACGGAATCTTTATGGATGGGATTCACGCAGTGTATGAATAACTAAAAAAACGTAAGAAAAAGTAAATTTATGCGAAAAACCTATACACAGTGGCGGTCAAGTAAGGTTTATGCAGAATAAATTTTCTAGCACAGATGCGGTCAAAGTTGAATGAGACGTTTCTGATGTAGCCATTTTTCAGAATTAGTTCAGGGGATGGGCACTCTCCTACTAGCATATTAATTTATTGATTATATCTTTGATCTTTATAGTCCCTAGATTGGGTACAGGATGTGTAGGCTATACTTTCAAGCAAAAATTACCTCCTCGGAGGTGTAAGAACGTCTAAATATGCGAAACATTCGTCGAAAGCCCTGTCCATCCTTTTAAGGTCAGTTCCAGAACACCATTCTATTTCTAACCTTGTGGTCAGTCTTGTAACACGAAAAGTTGGATGAATGTGTCATATATGTACAGGGAGATGGCAAAAACAAGAGACACTGTTTGTCATGGGACATCATCGAAGTAAAAGTTTTCGTCACAAAGGGCCGACCGATCAATGAAGTTTACCGGCGAATATCCTTGAGTACTCCCCTTGAACAAGAGGCAGGGGCCCTCCATTCACTGACCCGCGTATCTTCAGAAGATAACGTCTTCTGCCGCCACCGTCGAGCTCACCGAGGCTCAAGGTAATCGCTCCGGCTCCAGTCAGTCAATTTGATATTAGCGATGTGTGATTAATGCTGTCTTAAATGTGGATAAAGTGACTCTTTCTTTTTGTATATTAGATTTTCTTTACAGGCTCCAAAAAAAGCAGGTGATTTGCCGAGACGTTGAGCAATATAACTCTGTACGCAATCTCGGAGGATAAAACAACAAAGCAACATTTGTGGCACAATTCTTTTCTCACTTTAGCAAATTCGTGTGCAACATTTAATGTCTTTCAGTGTTCGTGATCCTTGATTTTTCAGGATTCAACATTTCAATGCAACGACCCCATACGAGTCTGTGCCGAGGGATCTATTCTGTGGATGCGATAGAGTAGCCCGCGAGTATCACGATGTACCGTTGTCGCGGCTTGAGAAGTTGCGAGCAACAATGGCGGCTGGGGCCTACAGTTCTGACTGACACAACGTGAACTTGGACAAGATACCTCGCATCCCCAACAAGCAATGTGGATTACGACTTAGCGGATAGCTAGCCGATAGGTAGATAGATATGACAGATGTATCACATTGATGCGATTGTGTTGGAAAAACTCGTCCAGACACATCCTTCCTCTCTATCGCTATCTACCCCGTTATAGTCCCCATTCATCAAGGGTGGTTCGCTTCCGAGACAATGTGAATCAACCTAATTTCTTAGTAGTTCTAAAGAAAAAAAGGACCATAGCAAATAAGTGTTGTGCACAATACGTACGTCTTCGTGTAGCGTCTTTACCACTTACGTCTTCACATGTTGCAGTTTACAAGGTGAGTCCTGACACTGACTATTAGAATCAGCAATCCTTCACTCTTTGCCTATTAGTATGCTGAAGCGCATTCAGATTCTGTAGTCACCGCAGAATCGCGTTCTTACGTGACGTTGAAACCACTTTCTAACCTAGGACTGGAAGCTTTTTTACACCCATCGGTTATTAATAAAGATTGCTGAAGGAAGGAAGGAAGGAAGGAAGGAAGGAAGAAGGAGCGGAGATGCTTTGGAAAAAAGTTAGTAACTGCATGCCACCACGAAATGACATCGGCTTGGAGACGCCACAAGTAAAGAGTGATCTTGGAACCAAGGATCGAACCAAGAGCGAGAAATCTTTTCGTCATCTCAGACCATGCAGCTATGAGCTGGAATTTGGACTACGCAAAAAGCAAAAAAAGCGGGGGGGGGGTGAGAAACATTTCCTAAGAGGATTCCATTTCCTTCATTCACTTTTAGTACATCCACGGAGCAGAAGCCCAAGAAGAGGGTATCACGTTTCTTTACTCCTGGCACTAGTTTTTAGTCACTTTTTATTACTTTTGTGGCTAACTGACGAAAAAATGTTAAGGAACTACCCTCCCCTTCAAAAAGCGAGAAAGTGTCGGGTGCAGACCATGCACCACAAGTGACGACCTTCACAAAATGTTAATGTTTCTGCCAATGAAATGATTAGCCTGTTGCAGTTGTATTCTATCGATTGTCACTAATTACAACTATCATTTACCAGAAATCAGCTATCACTATGAACAACTTCTAACCAGATTTACTTGGAGGCCGTCGTCAGTTGTGGTGTTTGGTCTGCACCCGACACTTTCTCGCTTTTTGAAGGGGAGGTTACGTTTCTCCGAGAGTACTTAACCTGATCGATGAATGGCCGCGGCCAATTATGTGAAATTTAGCTTTTTTCTCGTTAAGTTCGGGAATATGTTTCATTAAGACTTGCGTACTCTGGTTACGACATTTCCCATAGATCGTATGCGAGACCACGTTGGTACTCGTTTTCGCATACGTGTAGCTGGTTTTACATAACCATGTGTTCACGGCTCTATAAATATCTCTGAGTCGGTTTTGCGCCACATAAAATCCCTGGGATGACTTGCAGTTCTTTGGCGGTAACGACTACTCATTCATCATCGTCATTCCAGCAGAGGAAAAAGAGCGGCGCTCCTTTCGCACTTCGTCTTCAAGCAATCTTCCTTTCACGGAACCCCTTGACAACCCAGAAATTCTTAAGAAAGGTCATTTGTGCGTCGGAAAAACAAGATGATCTGGCTTGAGTTCTGCTGTATTCTCTTCCGTAGGAGCTCGATGTATCAAAGAAGGCTTGATGGAATGCTAGCAAAGTTCAGATGATGACGGTTGTATTGAGATCTCCCTACTCATTTACCGGCAGTGTCAGCAAACACTGAGGGCAAGCCTCGAAGTAATCTAAACCTACCAATTCTTACCCAACCATTTCAATAAGTTACGAGTTCTCGCCAGCCTATAGTCCATGGAGAATTCTGCCTTGTGCTTTCCATTGCGCGCAACAGGAAAAGGGTCATTACAATAGTGAGATATGGGAGTAAATTCTCGCCCTACAATGGAAGGCTTCAATGGTGTAAAAATGCGTAGGTATATAAATTACGCAGATGCTCGCTGAAAATGTCGTCGGAGCACTCGCGTGACGGTCAGGAGGCCAACAAGCGGGTCGAAGGTGCGCCATAGGCTCGTCACTGCCGGTGAAAGATATCATGACTCATCCATTTGCATACGTGCGGGTTTGAATGTGGTGAAGGAAAGCGGCTCGTGAAAAACTCCCAAGTAATTCCTCCTTCTCACCTAGTTTTCTTCGTGACCAGAGTCATGATAAGTCTGTGTGAAACATTTAAAAACCTAAAACTAGTGAAGGAGGGTGGAGCAGGTGTCAAATTTTCAGCTGGGGTGCCGCCGAAGGCAACTGGCCAAAAAGCTCTTGAGTCTCTGCTTGATCACTGCATGGTGGGACTTCTCACATTGGCGAGATTCTGAGCTTTCTCATTTCCTGAATTCTTACTAATGCCCGATTTTTTTGCACATCGTACGGCTTTACCGGAATTTCGAAACAGTGCTGGGCGCTATCGCAATGTACAAGAGCATCCTTCAGGAGTGAGTCTGGGGGGGGGGGGGGGGCAGGAACTCGTGGGAGAAATGAAAATGGCTCACGCACCTTGGAGTCTCTCCTCCCCCGCCTAAGGCTTAGTCCCATTTTCAACAAAAAGGATATGTTTTACGCGGTTTTAAATGCATTGCCACCACAATGCCCTGTATCTTGCGATAGCGCCCAGAATTGCTATTGCTGGGAACTTAACTTCACCGTTCATCACGGCTTTTCATCTGTAAAAGTCAGCTGTTCGTGTTGCTGGAAATATGGGTCAGCAAATCCAGGTACCGCTAGTTTTTGCAAATCAGTGGTCCCGTTCTATTGTTCCATATCTTTTTCCACCTACCCTCGTCATTCTATTGTTTCCATCTCTTTTCGTCATCCCCCGTCCAACCCCCTTCCTTGATGAGGGCTCTGGAAAAAGCCTCTGCAATTAACCGCAAGAAAAGGAAGTGGTTTTTTCAAGGCCCCGTCATGACAGGTGGAGGAAGAAGGACTATTCAAAGGTTCAGAGGGATTGGTTCTAGTTCATCTTTTGGTTTATTCCCTCTACCTGACACTTTCCAGTCGAGGCGCCGCCCTTGTGATTTGTCCTGTGTCTACGGTTGCGTCGCCACACGGATCACACCATAAGGCGTAAGCCAACCCCAATCCATCATTACGTACTGCTCGCATGCGATCGAGTCGGGAGATATAAGCGAATTCGTGTGACAAGTGCTTAATCCGGCCTTTACGATGTTTCGTATAGCTTTGAGTGGCCGCACGGTCACTAAAAACAACGCCAATGGAACTGCAGGGCAGTTAAAACGGTTAATAATTTAAATAAATTATATTGGACAGAGAACGGCTTTCCTAACGGGTTGGCATTCATGAAACCTCGTGATTCACTCGAGGGTTGTCAGCGTAAACTTTTTGCATTGAATTTCTGCCCCATTTATAGATTGAGAATCGGAGAATCTCTACGCTCATTGAAAAATAGCCTCAATGGAAAACATAACAAGGCTCAAATTGATGGAAACGCTTCTTCAAAGGCTCCGAAAGCGAACTCCAGAAACAATAGTCAAATAGAAGTTAATATCAATCTCGGAAGCCCGTTTAGGATTAGATAAACAAAACGCTTTTCAGGAACTTTCTGATTATTCCGTTCTCACTATCGGTACGTTCTCATTACGTGGATTCTCCGATTCTCGCAAAACGCTAAGTAACAACATGATTTGGTGAGGTCAAGAAAGAATGTACCATCCATATTTCTTCTTGGTGGCCTACTAACTCAGAGGACAATGTACTGTTACCAGGTCAAACCATGCTGCAAGAGGGAGGGAAGGAGGGAGGGGGAGGAGGACCACTGCGAAACCTTTCCATCGCTTCAAGTCGTGTGGCTCGTTTGTGTGCGGTAAAAAAGCGAAACGAGCTTAGAATCCATTTTCCGGTTCCCGAATTCAGATTTATTTAGGGCACAAGTTGGGTGACTTTCGGTTTCGCCTATTTCCCAAACCATCACTTGGGGACATGCTAGATCGACTCATCACGTACGGCCGAAGGATCCGCTTGGTTTAGGCTTACTTCACATCTTAACAATCACAGTCCTATTTGGAGACAGATTAGTTTGTTACCGCTACGGTTATTACCCAGTGGTACATGGATTGCGCGAGTCATTACCTCACAATGGCGATTAACTGTTGAGCTTCGGATACGAATCATAATGCTCCCAGATAAATCTGCTCCGATATGCATTGGCATTTGACACCTGTCGCGCTCTCAGTAATCCTGGCAATCATTCCTTGGCATCTGATCATGCTCTACCTCGGCAACCCTTTCCTAATATTAATTCACCACATAACCACCTCCCAAGCAACCTATACCCGACTGACTACCCACATTATGCGTTAGTGGCGGCTAATCTGACTGGTACACACAAAGGTGGCAGAATTATAGGAACAAACAAATAGGAAATGCGCCCGTGCGCGTGCAGAACGATCGAAATTACTGGTGAAAGGAAGGGAGAAAAGAGAGACATATGAGGAAGTATGTAGTGAGATGGAAAAATCGGAAGCGGGAGTTATTTGTCTTCAAGACAGGGTCAACCCTATCGTTGTTACTTTTCGAAAATTTTTTACGACCCCCCTCCCCCAAGATGCCGTCGGGGGGGGGTATATAGTCCCTCTGAAACAGTAAAAATTTTCCCACAATTCCCTAAATTTTCAACCAATTTACCCTATTTCTACCTATAATCTCACTGTTTCCTTTTCTAGGGGGGGTATATACGTCGGGCTGATACGGCAAATTTTTATCTTGCGCGCC
>MU890211.1:0-12679 GCA_036418205.1 Ostertagia ostertagi
ATCAAATTCGACATCATTTACATGCCCTTCTGCCTAATAACTAGCGTTCGCAGGTGTCCAGAGGAACTGGTTCATTCTCTCAAACAAGAAAAGGTGCTATGAAATTGGATGACTAAAAAGTGGCGCTTTGGCTGGAAGTTCACAATGCAGGGTTGTATTGCGATGATTGAGAAGCCCTGAACTTAGCATCATATTGTTATGTGAAAGTAGTAGCTGTTATGGAACCCTTTTAACCAATCCCTCAATTTGAGTTACTCAGCACTGGTCACGTTTGACTCATAGCTCTGCCCGCCACTGGAATTCTCAGCCTGTTCGCTCTCGGCTTTGTTCAGTTCGTCTGGCAACTGACTCGTTATTGCGTGACGATGAATTAACTTCACAAAACGTCAAAAGGACAATGGCATCGGAGAGAAGGTCATCGAGACGATATCTGAGCAACTCTGACAAAGCATCGCTGAGTTCGAAAATCTCGCACCAGTGAGGCGACCCTCGACAATCTGTGAGGTCGGAGTGGGAGGGTGATGCTCTCACAAAAGCAGGCGGTAAGACAAAAACCATGTCGAACCAAAGGTCAGCTGGAGTAATTAGTGGCTGCCAGCATGCGTGCGAGTAAAAATATGCCACCTACTGTTATGGGTGATGCTCGTTCCAGCTCATTGTTCATCCCTTCATCCCTTACTCTTCACCTTTTACTGATCTGTAGTATCAACTTCATCCTTGAGTAAAAACAGAATAAATAAAGCGTCAATTTTGTCAAACATCCTTAACTGCTAAGAATCTAGTATGGAAAAGCTGAAAAGATAGGTCTTGCAATTCGAAATTGCACTGATACGAATAGCGCAATAATGCCGTACCACCCCCAGCGAACTTTGAAGCAGCCGGCTATCGTTGACTCGTTCTATATTTAATCCTACAAATAATACGAACTAGATGCTTCGAAACTCATTGCTGAATCGGCTTCAAATGGTCACTACCGAAAGAACGTATCCTTAGCAGCACCATGGTCCATTAGGAACTAGAAGATAATATTAACATAGCTAAGCTATGCATGAGTTAAAAAGTGAAGTCTGAAATGGCTGAGAAGAACATTGATCCCTTTTTCTTGAGAAATAAGATTTGAGCAAATAATTGAAAACAGATGTGCCAGAAAAGTACAGCTAACGAACGTCCGAATAAATCACTGCTCAAAACACGGCAAAGAAGCCGAGTGTTCCACGAGAGCAGGGTATAAAGTAAGTGCACCCACAATGATTCATAGGACTCCGCGGAGAGCTCAAAGCTACTAGTTGGTCTAATCCGCAACTGGGTGATTGAACCTTAGATATGCGTTTTAGCAAGAAGAACTCCTCAAGAGCTGATCGACACCAACCCTAAACCTTGATCTTGGCTCAGTCGCGACAGTTTCGATCCGTTATTACGGAGTAACATAAAAAGAATGAGCGGATTCTGGATCAGGATAGAATCAAGGAATTTTGAGACGTTGTGGTAGCTCAGATACCGTAAAATCGTTAGAGATTAGGACACTTTATAGGTAAGAGCGGTCCGTGTTAGTGCATAATGCTCTCGAAACTGGAGATGGACGCTAGGCGCAGTCACTGCGCGGCAGAGGAGCTGTCTGTTGGATGCATTTTTTTAAAGAGAAAGGACAATCTGAGAAATATTCGGCTCCGGAAAGCGCGCGTGTGGCCCGTCGGGTTTCAGTAAACTGAAGCGCTTCGTATAACAACTGTGTATATACGCATGGATAACATGAAACTTTTTTCGGCGGACTTTACGAATATGTTCACCAACCTACCACATTCTCATATTATAAAAAATGTTAGAGAAATATTAAAAATATGTTACAAAAATAGCAACAAAAAGTACATTGCACACAATGAACGGAAAACTTTTTACACTAATAACACATCTTATAAGAACTTCAATTATTACACAATTTCAGATATAGTCTACCTTTTGGATTATCTTTTGAAAAACAGCTATTGTAAATTTGCAGAACACCTCTTTGTACAGAAAACGGGAGTACCACAAGGTAGCAATGTTAGCCCTCTATTAGCTGATCTCACATTATCATACTTTGAATATATCTATTCACTTACTCATAACAGTACAAAAAACCTACAATTTAGACCTTTCAGATATATGGATGATATCCTTGTAGTACACAATCTAGATACACAAACTGTTCTAGATAAACTAAACCAAATATACGAAAATATTTTGAAATTGGAAGTTACACACACTGACGAATATAGATGTAATTATTTAGATCTAGAAATCAATATAGATCTAAATAAAATACAGACAAAAATGTATAATAAGACGGACTATTTCAACTTCAACATAAAACGCTTTCCAAACTCAACAACAAATATTTCGTGTCACATTAAACACAATACGATTTATTCCGAAATTTTAAGAATAGCTCGAACATGCTCCAATAAAAAGGATTTCATAAGTAGGTTAAAATATACTAGAAACCAATTAAACGAATCTGGATATAGTACAGATATCTTTATTATCAATCTGATAAAGTGCTCTGCTAAAAACACTTTTATAAAATATAAATATGAACTAAAAATGGACGATTTACTAGAGTTTCTTCGAAAACTTGATGACCCTTGAAAAGGAAATGAATATGCATCGGTAGAGAATGATAAACAATGATAAAACTTTCACACGTTATATCAAGACTAGCCTCTCATTTTATATCTATCTACTATTCGAGGAGGCAGGACAAGAGGTGAGTTCAATTTTCTATACAAATTCATTAAATAATAAACAAACTCTTTCACTTTTTCATGAAAAACTGTAATTATATGTTAGATAAATCTAATTAGCTATAAAAAACTTTAATTTGTATTAAACCTTAATTAACTCAAATACTAATAATTCATTCACGCTAACAACTTTTGAAAATTTTATTTAATAAATACTACAATAATGTAAATCAAATTCTTTATACCTCTCCTCCCTTACTGATGAGCACAGGGAGAGGATACTCTTTCGTTTAGTCTCCGTCTAAGGGCACGTGCGAAACGGAGACTAAACTACTCTTTGAATCCCACCCCCTAAATAAATTTTGAATAAAACATATAAAAATATTGAGATCGAAAAATAAAAACAAAAACAGTTTAATTTCACAAATACAAAAGTTTAATCATATATAAAGCCATTACTTTTATTGTATAAAAATTTTTGACGAAACATTTCTGTTGAGTTTACCAAAACCAGAAAAATTTGTAAAACAGGACTGTCTTTGCTTTATGCCTAACTGATCTGAGTTTTCTTTAAAATTCACAAGCCTACACTAATCCTAGATTGTTTGGATGCCGTAGTCCTTGAGTACTTTCTTCGTTGAAAATGCAAGAAAATCCTTCGTGGTTTCAGATGAAGTCAACGGAGTCAAAATAGTGGAAGTATGGCAGTAAACGGATCCTCTTTTTTTTTGAAGAAGCGCAAGAAAAAATTGCGCTATCCATCAAAGTTAGCAGTGTTTTAGCTCGTTCGCCGTTTTTTTCGTGATTGCGTAGTCAACAGCAAAAAAAGTACACGAGCGAAACGCTGACAAGTGCTCTCAAATGGGAGCCGATGCAGAAAAAAGGATTCTCGAGTTCTCGCCTTATCTGCTATTTTATTATGTATTTCTTATAAACGGTACATTTATAGCAACTAAATCGTCAAATTAGGGCTTTCGGAAGGAAATTCCATGGATTCTTCGTCTCTTTTAGGGCAACATGTCCTTTCCTTCTTCTTCGTTTCTTGAGAACATTATCACTTCCGATCAACAATTCCCAGACTGTTAACTGATGGTGAGCGATAGCAAATTTTGAGATAACATCCTTCGATATCCACCGGACTTACACGTTTTCGCATTCGTTTCGTAAAAACAACCAATCAGCAAATTTCAAGCTCCCGATTCATTTAACATCCTCTATTCTACCACTTCTCTGCAACCCTTCGGCTGCCGTTCTACTGAAGCTGGCCCAGTCTTCGACTGCTGTTCTACTTAAAGCTTGGCAATCATAGCACGACTCCAGACCAACCGTAGCTATTATTTTACCCTCATCAAATGAAAAGCCTCCCATCGACACCGCCACACCCACGAAGAGCATGGTGAAATGGATTCATGAGAAAGGCAATATTTCAGTTCTTATGAATCCGTATGCGCACACAGATTACACAGGATGATATCTCCTACCGAATAACCTGGCTCCAAACAGACAAAAAAAGTGCCAACACATAGTTCAGCCGCCAGCGCTCCTCAGAACTGTGCAATTTGTGATGATCATCCCGATGAACAAAATCATTTTACTAGCTTCCATTCGCGAACAAAATCATTTTACTAGCTTCCATTCGAAGCCCTCCGCTTAACCACAATTACTGAGCTATGTACGATCTCGAAGCTTATTCTCTCTTCGTGTCCCAGGAGAACGTAAGAGAGGACTCGCAAGGAGTGACATCTACTCGGCATGTCTCCGCTCGGTGATCGTCATCGTGGCGAGCATAAAGTATGAGGGTGGGGCACGCTGTTCAGTGCGCATGTATTGAGGCGAAATGCCTTTGTGTTCGACCCCCGCGGCCGGTCTCATATAGAATAGCCAGGAGAATCTGGTACGCGCCATCGGACGTATGTCGGAACCCGAATTTGTGGGTAGAGTTGGTCGAACTAGTTCTTTGAGTAAAATGGCACACTTTGACTTTCCATGTATTCGGATAGTGCGTGGAACACGTTGGGATCAGCATTATCATGATAGGTCGCAAGAAACGAGCTGATCAAGGACGCCGAGAGCGTGACGCTAAAGCACTTGTAAGCGTCTACAAGGACGTAACAGGACCTCAGTTGGACCCCCTGCCTCTGACTAATTTCAGATCATATGCGGTGGATCGGCTTCCTATGATAGCCAAGCCAACTGTGGCAACATCAAAAAATAAAAGAAAAACGAGAGAACTTGGAAAAATTCAGTGGAGGAGAAGATGACTTCTTGTAAATGTGTAAATAAATGAGTGTATAAGTAAATGAGGACGCGAAATAATGAAATATTCGAATGCTCAAACAATTTCTGGTTTCTGTAGCACGTTCTGAGTTCTGACAAAAGTTGCTAGGCAGAAAAAATAGAAGAAAAAGGAATGAGACAGAGAAAGCGTAAGCGTTTCCATTATGGGCAACCTCGAAATAGGAACCGAGATATGCCTGATTGGAGCCAACTGAATAAAAGGTCACAGTTCCTGCATTTGCACTGAGGTGTAAAAGCACCAGTAGCGAAAGACGTATAGGAAATGAGAAAGAACTCACTGTCCGAGCTTTCAATTCGTGCACTTCGACGTCGACGACTTGCTCGGCTACCAAAGCGGATCCTGTCAGTAACAGGAGCAAGGAGATTTTCAAATACATAGTAATCTAGTTCTGAATACTAAACGTGGCGACACATCACAAATTCTTCTTTCAAGTCCTGAAATCAATGGATCCTTTTTCTGCTGATATTTGAGAACGAGAGCAGCTTCTGCGACGAAAAGAAAGAGTAACTGAGCTTCTACACAGAAAAAAAAACGAGGAGAACGAAAAATTCTCTAGACGCTTGCAAAACGATCTCAATAGAAAACTGAATTTCGCCCTATAGTGAACCAGAGGAAGTTTGACAGTAGGCCTGAAGCAATACGGGTTATGAAGTTGTTGTTGTTATGCCCCCCCCCCCCCTTAACAATGAATTTCACGCAGACAAAAAGCAAGAGGGAAAAATCTGTGACACATTGCACTTGAGAAAACGGAAAAAAATAAGCAAAAGTTGTGTCCAGCTACTTCGAAAAGAAAGCGGTGCTAAGTGGGTTGGGGGGGGGGAACCTGCGGGCGGTGAGGCACTGGGGTCGCCTTGCGTACTTCAGGAAATCCGAGAGCCTGGGGGACTGTAGGCAGTCTAGGGCATTCAACTTGACATGCGTGAAAAGCTGGAATGTTCAAGTTTACACTATCTCGCTCGAGAGAGCGCCAGGTGAGCAGAGCGCCGCGCCGCCGCGTGGGTCCCCCTCCCCAACCCACTTAGCACCAAGAAAGCTTCTCCTTTTGTGTTGAACATTCAAACGTGCTCATCATAAGCTATTTGAATTCACTACCCTACCAAATAGACGCGTGTGACTATATGAAAGTGGCGGAGATCATGTAGGAGCACTCTCCCTCCAACAACGTCTATGGGTTTGGGCCGCTCGGAAATAACGATATTCAAGACATTAGGTTACTCGAGGAATCCATCCTTATTTCATTTTATTTTATTTCGGAAACGCGAACGGAGTCCGCGCGAGAGCATACAACGGAGCGACAGTAGAACAACACGACTCTTGATAAACTGGCAAAAGAAGCAAATCAAGAGTGTAGGCAATAAAATTTACACTACAACTTAGAATAAAACAGAAGCTGAAAAATGAAAAGAAACTCCGGAAAGCCCCGACGGACTTAATTAGAGATCAGTCTCTCGAAAGCAGGCAGTGAAAGCTTGAAAATATCACCTTTAAGCACTTTCTTCAAGTCCTCGCGAGTTCTCTAATAGAGAAATAACTCGACCTCCGATATTATTCCTGCTTATCGGAGCCCTTACCTAGTTTACGAGAGACGAGAGTAAAAGGGGTGAAGATGCGTAAAGGATTTTTGAAAGCCTCAACCATTTAGTAAACAATAGCAAACCATTCTCATGTAAACAAGTGCAATCCCGACATGCTTGAAAACTGGCAAGATTCCTTTTCTCGAGGAATATACATTTTTTCATTCCTTGACTTTTTGGACATGTCCAACCAATAGACAAACAAGGCAAAGATTTTTGGAAGGTCATCCTTATAAAGAGTGAGCGGTCACACATTTTGTTTTAAGCACATCAAAGGGCGGAAGTGGTGTAGTGGCAAGTGGCACGCTTACCACGCGAGCGGTCCGGGGATCAAATCCTGGGTCGTGAGTCGCCCGGGCCAACCATCCCTCCGGGGTCGGTTAATTGGTACCAGACTTGTCTGGGAGGATAAAAACACTGACTTGTACATCGGCTGGCCCCCGCAAGTCATTGTATAGGCCACATCGCATTCAAACGCCACTACGAATGTACAAATGGAAGTAGAATGCGTGCCGCATCCCAAAAGGGATTGATCAACGGCAAATGCTTTATCCTTTATCCTTTTATTGCATACCAAAACAATTCAGCACGATTACACTGCTTATTGAACAAGGCATTCGACATGGGGTCCAGAAGATCACGGGATTGTTAATCACATGGACACTTAACATTACAGATGTGGTTCAGAATAAACTGAAAATTTCACTCACTATACTACTATGTTACGCAGTTAGAAGAGGACAGTGCTCTTCCCATCTGTCCCCTCTCCTTGCAAAGTCTTCAGGCAGGTTTTTCTGAGCTTCACAAAGCCATAGCATCGTTAGGACTTGGGAAGGGAGAAAGAGGTTCGCATTGAATAGCCTGGAATTCCTTCTGTGAGGTATTGAGGTACTTCTTATCATTTGTTAGCTTATACAGCATTTGTTCGAAATGAAGCTCTGGGCTGAACTTGATTAGTTCCAAATCGATGACTGCCCACTGACCTTCCAAAAATTTCCACGGTGGAATTTGAAGACGCGGTGTACATTAAAAGCAGGCACCCAAAGAACTTGAGAAGGCCTTCACTGAGGGTTTCTCAAAAACTATATGGCGTATAAATAAATATAAAATATTTCATCCACTCAAACGGTTACTATTCCATAGGCGTTTTCAAAGGATTCTTACGAGACCCAAAAGAAAATCATATGTAGTTAAATATGATTCAATTTCCAAAAATGGGAAGGTGCTAGGCCTCCAAACGAATTTCACAACATTCAAATTCAGCAGCAGTCGTGCTCATCTCAGGTTCTACTAGGTACAAAGTGCATGTGCAGAAGAAAATGTGCCGTTAATGTCCCGGAAATTGAAAGCCTGCAACGTTTCTTTCCAGTGGACATCATCTGGGAACGGCGACTCAGCAAAAACGATTTAACAATAGATTGATTAAGAAACTGAAGAAGAACTGTGCGCCCTTGACATATTGTTTAATTGGTATTCGTACGTCCATCTGCACACGCTGTTGAGCGAAATAGTACGCGAATCGAAGAGTGCGATGACGCCAAAGGAAAGAGGAATAATTTAAATTGCCAATAAATTATAACGACACAGTGGCAAAGACAGAGAACAAAGCGTCATAAATGTTCCGCCACTTGAGACTCTCGACCGACTGCAGCAACAGTCCTGTCAAGTGCTCATAAATTCATCAACATCAAATTCAGAGAAAATCGAGATTATGGCCCAAGAAGATATCGCAGGAGGGTGAAGGACCGAAAATTGGGTAAAGAGCAAGAAGAAAGGTAAACATAACCTCGGATACACAGAAACACTTCTTGGTGCCAGCAGTCGGATGGCCGGCATGCAATGTCGTCGGCACCGCCCCATCAGTCCCTAAGTGACCCGCCCCCAATAGACAGAGCCCGAATGACCGGCTGGTTTATGCGAATGTCTACTACCTGAGAATGGACATGCTGACAGAACTCAAGGCAGGAAATGCTCGAAGGAGTACAAGAATCTTGGGAAAACGAATAACACGCATATCTCTCTATTCAAGAAAGGCAAATGAAGTTTCAAAAACTTCTCCTTTCAGTATGGAATTACCCCTTTGAGTGGAAAAAGTAAATGAACCCAGTGTCAGTGAAATTACCCCTTTGAGTGGAAAAATGTAGAGAAAGTGATATTATCCGGTGCGAAAGCTCTTTCGATTAAGAGAGCAACGAAGAGCTGTTTTTTCGGTCTTGTCAAGCTTTTTGAGAATGAGCCATGTACATATATTCGACTTCAATTTGATTTCGTTCAGTTCCTATACCATCTCTTAGTATTGTGCTATCCCCGGAGCCTCATCAGGACCTAAATTTGTTTAAACAGAGAAGCTACCAAAAGTTTTATTCCAAAAGCATTCCAAAAGTTCACAAAAGTCCAAATACTCCAAAAAAAACGAGCCAAAAATTCAAAAGGAATTCCTTTGGAAACTTCCGCGATATTTCGGTGTATAACACCTTCTGCCAGCTGAAATACATTGATTGTTGCTTGTACCCATAAGGGTAGCTCTACACTTGGCTGAGGCAAATCCGTGGGGATATGGGAAACCAGTAAAAATAATTATACAAGCAATATTCAATGAATTTCGGGCCTGAAGGAGGTGTTATACACCGAAATGTCGCGGAAGTTTCCACGGAATTTTGTGAACTTTTGGAATTCTTTTCTGGAATAGAACTTTCGGTGCCTCTGTGTTCAACAAATCTTTTATTATCATTGCATTCATATATGTAAGTGCTGTTTGGCACGTAAAGCTCGGTCAAATGCACCAAACTTATCCGCTTAAGGAAACATGACTTTTGTAGCGGCTGGTTCCCGACCACAGAAGGCCTCCCAATTCCCGTGAATCATTGAATTGACGTAGGTGAAACGATAGAGCCTGGAAGGCTGGCTAGAAAGGCGGAGCTCAAAATCGCTACTAAGACCTGCTAAGGAAGTTATGGGCGATCAAAGATGGTTGTGAACGTTGGTGGTATTCGGTGAAAGTCTCTTCACAACAAAATTTATCGATGAGCCTCATTGAGGCTGTTAGGTGCGCTCTTTGCAGCAAATCTGAATCCTCGAGCCTAGAATGCAGAAATTTTGTCGTCACAGACATCGAATTTTGAACCATTTTCGCCAATTATTGGCCCTCAAGGACCACACAGCAAGAACAAGGATTCGTAGTCAATCATAACTGCTATGTCAAGAAAAAGGCGTTTCGAAAAAGGGGCTTCACGACCCCGAAAAAACCTCTCATGTGAGGCCACCCATACTTTCACATGACTGTGTCCAGCTGTCAGAGAACCCTGTCCTCCATTTGGGTCCATATTTGTGATCTTCACTCGTTTGACAAGGGCCACAAACACACTGGTACACTCGGCCCATGGACAGCAATTTGGGAAAGGGTTACAAACCGCTCTGAATTAGATGATCGAAGAAGTTTCTGAAGTTAAATTTGAAAATCATATTTTCAAACGTTGAAGAGAAGACAGTGGCGGCAGGACTGAGGAAAGTCAACATCACGGCAAGATTCAATGGTGGCAATGTCTTTCATGGCTGGAGAACTTTTGATGATTCCCTTTTTTCCGCCGTAGACTGAAATGCGGGCCCAGTTCATTTCGTCCATATTTACAGTCCACTTTTCTACAGCGAACTGCACAAGTGCTTCGATATATCTGGAGTTCCCCCTTCCCCCTCTCCCTACCATCTCCTCCCATCTCCCGCAGCCAGCTTTCAGTTCGCACCAAGCTTTTTCTTCAAGCTGCGTGAAAATTTCTTCCTCAGTGCTGTCAAAGATATCTCTCATGGCACAAACTGCCTAAAAATCCCTCCTAAAGGTAGCTAACTGCGGAGAAATCAACCTTAATGGCTTTTTTCTGATTGTACGGTGCTCTTGTCCAGTGAGTGATCAGTGGAGGTAAACCGATGAAACCGCCGTGGGAAAGAGGCTGACCTGAAGAATAGCTGCTGGTGCATTTATAGCGACACCTAATCGTGTAGAGCTGAACCGAGCACTTGTGTCCACTTCTTCCCGCATCCCTGGGGGGATGGCCGTAGTGGCATGCGGGAAGGTTTATGTTAATTTGAAATGAGTTCGAAATCCTCCGCGACATATTCGTAATGGCAAGAAACCTTTCTCGAATAATTTTAAAGAAGCAATCGTATCGTGGACCTACATATCTTGAGTGTAATATATCTCTAGGGTTGTAAGGTTATCCATATCATGAGGACGCTTTAGGATTACATTGAACATAATAACAAAGTAAAAACGAGGTACTCAAAATGGCAAGGTACATGGTACCCATAGAGTTATGTAGCGAGCCAATTTGACCCGATGAAAATGGAAGACGATGATTGCCACTCATAATAATGGCTTATTTCGGTCAAAATGGAGCACAACAAATTGAATGTAGGCCTTTCCGGTAACACATGAGCTATGGGATCTTATTAGATATTTTCGCACAAATCTGTCATTAACATTACACCCCATTACCCTTCCATCACAGGTCCGGTTTCTTTGTACGCAGCACAAAAACAGAAACATTGAAATAATTTTTGATGGACTCCTCGTCATTTTTGATTCAGTTTCAGTAAAATCATTTGAATTTTGGATTCGAAGTAAAGGAACATTTTTTGGATTTGAAATAAAAGAAGGTTCTGGACTCATTTTCAAATCTGTCATTATTCTCAGCGGGCAGAACGTAACTATACTTAAAAAGTAAGCGAAACTCGGGACGATCTCAGAAAGCCCCAATAAGTGCGATGGATTCTGAAAAATGCATTCCGCTTTGGAAGGTTTCCTCAAATTCCAAAAATAGCACTCCTTAAAAACGCTGCTTTCTCCCGTCTGGTTTTTCCATCCTTTACACACTGAAAGAATAAAAGGATAAAGCATTTGCCGTTGATCAATCCCTTTTTGGGATGCGGCACGCATTCTACTTCCATTTGTACATTCGTAGTGGCGTTTGAATGCGATGTGGCCTATACAATGACTTGCGGGGGCCAGCCGATGTACAAGTCAGTGTTTTTATCCTCCCAGACAAGTCTGGTACCAATTAACCGACCCCGGAGGGATGGAAGGCTTGGTTGGCCCGGGCGACTCACGACCCAGGATTTGATCCCGGACCGCTCGCGTGTGCGTGCCACTTGCCACTACACCACTTCCGCCCAAAAGTAAGATTAGCCAGTTTATTCTCTGAGCCTGAATATAATTACAATATTGAAGTGAAATAAAAAATGAGATACGTTGTCGTAGGAGAGAATTTTCGAGTGTCAAAGGTGGTCTTATAGAAAAGCATTGACTGGATGCGTTCATACAAAAATCCTGCTACACTAAAAACCAGCACACTTCATCAGCTGTTTTTTAAGGGGCATCTGCTCATTTCAATGCCTTGCATTTACTTCAGCCTAGATGATGGAGTTTTGCAGACCCAAGAAAACTCCTTTATAAAGCTCTTGGCTGAGCGAGTGCACTTGCGCAATATGGTTGAGTGCTGGATATAAAACACTGCTCAAGAAGTGGAAAAGGTAACCAGCCGTGAGAAAACGGCAGGGTCAAGCCGACAGAATAGGAGGTCTATGGTTCACATTTGGTGCCTATTTCATGAACACAACACATGAAAGAAAGCGATAGTTATCTCAACTTGAGGTGAAAAATCTCGCAAGAACGGAGGGAAGGGTAAGAACTGGGGGTTCCCAAGGCTCACCGTGGTTGTAAACGAAAATCACCACTAAATGATTTATTGGGGAGCATATGTTTTCTAGGAAGAACGTTTCCTCGCCGGTGGCGAAAGAGTAAATAAAAAGAAAAAAGACTTAGAAGAAGGTGCAAAGCGATTACAGCAGTCATCAAAGCCCTAGATGAAGGGAGCTGCTTTGCCGCATGGATTAGCCATTTAACCAAGCATTTACGGCTTGACTGAACACCACATATACCAAGCATTTACAAGTCTAATAATCGAGCCATAGAATAAAAACACTTCAATCGGCGGCTACCATCCTATAGCCAGCTTAGAAAGGCAAACATCTGAAACAAGCTGCTGCGGGTCTGATCCGGTAAGGGGGAGGGGATTTCAAGCTATGGAAAGGAT
>MU890212.1:0-13298 GCA_036418205.1 Ostertagia ostertagi
AAGCACTTCGCTATGATTTTATCTCATTTTTGTGATTCAGACGAAGCGAATCGCTCATCAAATTGAGCAGTTCTCGGAAGCCAACAGAATAGTGAACCTTTTGAAAAACTGAGTGGAATTACAATTTTCCCTTTTTTACGGAGCCTTAGTGACTTGTGAGTGGTTGATTTGTTCACTTTAACGCCTCCATCGGCTGTAAAAGCAAGGCTTAAGAGCAAGCAGCAGGTGGTGGGATTTCCAGCGCTGTTTGACACATAGAATCCTATTTTTGACATTAAGACCGTTACAACGCACAAAGGACACGGCGGAGGCTCTGGTCATGTCTGATCATCTCTGTTTCTGATCGCATTCACTGCTGTTGAAGAGGAAGGCTTGTCGCATGGTGAACTACTATTTTGTATGCTTCCGCTGAAGTTTAGATGGAAAGTTTTTAGAGCCCGGCTCAAAAAATTCGCTTAGGTTTGAAGTGTAAGTTACAAGCTTCAAAATATAATAGCCTTACCAACGCAAGTTTTCCTATCGTAACCCAGGTGGAATCCAGCGAAGCATTGACACCGTGCACGTCCGTTCTCGTTCACACAGTGATGCTGACAGCCACCTTTCTTTTCCAAACATGGATCGATTGCTGGAAAAAATTGAAATTAAACGTTGTCAGTCTTCCCTGATTGACTCATTAATAAGCAATCTGCGAATGGGCAGCAGTGAATGAAGGGAATCGTGATAGACTTCCCATTGATGAGTGACAGCAAAAAGATGCGCAGAGACCCTCGGTGGCGACTCTGCTGTAAAACTCTAACTGTTAAGCCATCCGCTCGGGCTGATCTTATGGAATGATGCCCATTACTAGGCGAAACGTGGACCGAAGCCTTCATAAATCTTTCAGAGAATCATTTCACAAGTTTGACAGGTACCAGATCCGGAACACTAGCGGTGTATGGCCGATTAGGAATGGCCACATCAGCTGAGAGTCCTGTACGATTTCAGGGACGGTGCTCGTGGTATGAATTGCATCAGCATCGCTTCGATAGTAAAAAAAATTCTAGAAAGGACGCTGGAATGGAAAAGAAAGGTGCCACTGCTATTTTCTCACGATTCTCTCACGAATAGCATTAGACGGTAAAGCCCACTTCCGTTCCCTCTCTTACAATTAATCAACCTCATCAGACAGCAGGTTTCTCCCCCGCAACGTTGGGACCATCCATTGTTCAGCGGCACGGTGATTTGCATTCATAAGCGTTGCTAATTATGGTAGAGAACATGACATATGCTCGAGAGCTCATAATAGAATAAACGACGGTCCCCGCTTGCTGCAAAAACGGCTACCCCGTTAATTAAGAGATGGGATAATTCCCACCAACACTGTACATTGGAGTTGATTAGATCTGAAACAAGGTACCAGCAAGCTATAATTCCTGGTCCCTGCTCTAACACTTTTCTCAGAAGCTTGACTTGCGCAAAAAGAAGCACTGCGTGTACAAACGGAAAGGTATGTTTCTGAACTGCGGTAGGACTGATCGCGTTGATACAGTGCTGCTCTCGTGCGCTTCCAACTCTGAACAGATTGACCGCGATGGCTGAACCATCAAAAGCAAAGCGTGAATCATGGCGAAGTGGCGGCTGCGAATTCCCAGGTGCCACAATTGAAGGGATAGTTTCCAGGGATTGTGCGCCAACAGTGAATGGTTCGAAGAAATTAGCAGCTGCACCGTTACGAAAAGAAGGCTTTAGCATATTATGAAGACCATCCGGAAGAGGGCCCGCTTTCTGTTATTGACAAAATTTCACAATTAGTCCAACTAGGGGACTACCCGCGCTCTGCGATTTTAATTTGAGTAGTTCAAGCCTCAACCTTTCGCGCAGTGTAGGCAAGTCATGTACGGCTTGGATCTGCGCCGAAAGTGTTGATGGCTTGAACTCTGAAGACGGAGGTGTGAATAAATTCACAATTGATGGTGGGAGTCTATTACAAGACATTTCGTGTCCAAAAAGAAAAATCGCAGCAAGTCCCTCTATCCGAAGTTGCGAGAAAACTGTGCTATTTTATGTTCAACTATCTCTGTGTGGAGATACAGTTCAAACTGCTGACATCCACAACTCAGTATTCAATCCAGCCTTTTGGAGTCCAATGACCTATTCGCTTTATAACAGACAATTGAAACAGTACTCTTAGTTTAATCGACGGTTCACCAAAGACAGTTCAACTTACGGTGACATTTCTTCTTGTCCACACCAAGCCGATAGCCATGCTTTGCATTTGCATCTATAGAAACGACCATGCTTCTCCTCGCATAAGTGGTCACAGCCTCCGTTGTCGGCAGCACAGCTGTTTGAGTCTGAACGATGTGCATGGTCGAAAGCATGATACAGCTTTTATTAATATCTAAACTGGAATAAGTATGCTTTGGAGTTGAAGAAGGAGAGGTAGGAGAAGGACGACAATCATGCCGTAAGCGTTAATGTAATATTCGTTATTGCCGAGAATTCTGATGCTGTGTCTTATGGCTTACCACCAGCCTTTAGTGTTAATTATCACTAACCACAAAACTAACGGATTATCTCTGGTCTGCTTTCAGTGGCTGTAGGTTGATTCAGTTAAGCTATTAAGCTACTAATTGGCCGAAAAGCACGGTAACCCCCAGGAGGCCCGTCGCGCGGCAAGAAGGCAAAGTCAGCGGACGAGTCGCGCGCGTACTATAGGGATTTCGCGTCAAGTTAAATAGAGTGTCCCATGCACGTCCTACATCGCACACCACGCGCTGCAACTCGTCCGCCGACTCTGCCTTCTTGCCGCGCGACGGGCCTTGGGTAGTACCGGAAAAGCGCCATCTCGTTAATGGCCAACGAAATTACCCAAAACATTGATATATTACGGGCTGCTCTACAGCGTCTGCACGTTTACCTCCGCGTAGTTGTCTTTTGCATCTTTCAACTTTTTTTTTCGACTGGCCGGAAATTTATAAGGTCATAATTGATTTTATTAGGTATATCACATCAATACAAGTAAGAAACCTTTTGCGCCCAAAAACGTTCAGAAATGTCTTTCCAACATGAAAAATGACAAAAATCGTGCAAACTGATTCCATGTGACTGCTTGCGTCACAGAATAGACTGCAAGAAACGGAAAAGTGCGATCTTACTTTTACTTTTCCGCGCTCTTTCATCCGCGGTCATGCATATGATTACACAATAAATTATATGTAAATATATAATAAGAATAAATTGATGCTCAAATGGACTAATAAGAAAATAAACTTGGAAGATGGTAGTGGAAGACAATGAGGCGCTTCTTAATCACTTGCATATAACCTCCTACCAAATTACTACATCAATTTTTCAGAAGTTTCTTTGCATTCAGCATTATTGTCAGCTACCTTATGGCGCAGTGGAAACAGTATTTGGACGATGAGGGACAGATGATTCACCATGATGGTCGCGATCACAATAGTGGAATAATATAATGTTTGCCTGCCTTTTATGAGACATCTAGCATATCCTGCTCGCGTGAGTAACAAGGACTGAATGGATGTCACGGTAAGAGAGCAAAAGCAGTTAGGCGACAATCATCTTTAGCGCGTTCTTTAGCATTCATTCAAACCTGGAAGTGTACGGACGCCTTTACCATTGCTCAACGTCTCGGAAAGGCCCAATCTGCCTAGTACTTATGGCAACCTCCCAACCAATGTTTCGCTTGCCATTTACTCCACTTCGGATCAATTCTATAAATAAAAGGTGCTGCAATAGAGTTATCCAAATGAGAGGAATCCCTACGTTAAGCTTAGGTTCCCAGGCGTGAGCATTAAATTGCCCTGTATCGTATTTGTTCGCGAGATTTCTCAAGTTACCACTTGCTGAGCACGGAATCGCGTGGGTCAAGCACTTGCTAAATCCTGCAATGTGCAAACATAAGCGCCAACAGTCTGCATTGTTCCCTACACGTTTGAGTACTGTACCAAGAAAGACACCATTAGATTCGCGCTATTTCAAATCAATCAGCTTTAAAGTCGACCTTAAGCTGTTATGCTTTAAGTTAATTACGAGTATGGAAGCACGAGTAGTGGATCGGTAGTATCTGAATGTATACAGCCGAGTCTTCCTTAAAACGTGGTAGGTGATTCAAAAAACCTCAGAACGTAGCAAATGATTCAGGACTCCACAAAAAAACTTGTGGCCGTTCTACACCGCCGGTCAAATTTCATTGAATAGCGTCAAGAGATCGGTGCTATACAAGATAGGCCTAGATATTCATATGGCAGCGTTTGTTGCATGGGAGTTGGGTGGGGAAGAAGATGGCTAATTCCGAGGGTAAAACTGGAATTGTCAAGCTTGCGCGCTTGGATCGAATTTTCTGATACTAGCAAGACCTTGTGGCATACTCCTACTGAAATGAACGCCCTTGCCTGAGAGACATATTTAACTACCACTGATCGACACGTACCACACTTAGATCTTTTCCCAAAAGAACGTCATAAAAACCCCGTCAGCTCCAGGTGATTGCGGAAGCCCAGATGGCCATGGGAAGGGTGGGGCAACGATATTTTCAGGCGGTCGACTAGAGAAATTTATTGAAGGGGACTTGTAATCCGCATGATGTTTCCCCGTGCATGTTCATTGATCTAGGTTTTATTTCTGTCGCAATGAAATGCCGGAAGGTCCCGAGAACTCACCAACGCATTTCCTTCCTCCAGAATTCACCTGCATCCCAGGCGGACATTCGCACCTATGACCACCTGGCGTGCCCGCCCGCGCCCCCCGGCCCGCGCCGGCCCCGCCCCCGCGGCCGCGCCCCGCGTCGCGGAGGTCCCTATGACCACCTGGCGAGTTCACACATCGGTGAGAGCATCCGCCATTTGAGATCGCACATTCGTCAATGTCTGAAAATCAAACATTTACTAACCCTCTTGTTGGTAAATCGCATGATTTAACTAATACTCACATTTTCAACGTGTATGATCTTCGAAGCTCTTTGCTACCGAGTCCCTGACATTCAGGGTTACGGGAGTATCCATGAAAAATTATCTTTTCGTGTCTTCGTCTACGCCAGCCCTGAAAGAAAGCGATTCTGTTCCTACTCAGCCACTGGATGCACCTCCCCGCGCACCTTGTTCGTTAGTGAATTATTTTAACCTGATCGTGGGTATTAAAAAGGCGTTTAAGTCTCTTGAATGAGGTCATATTAGAAATGCACGTTGCCAGAAAATCCGTGTCAGTCAAGATTCGTGTAAAGTGGCTCCCATATAAAAGCTTCGTGCGAAATAGTAAGACACAAACCTTTGCAGTGTTTTCCATTTTCCTCCAGCTCAAACCCTGACCAACATCTACAGTAGAACGTTCCGATCGTGTTCACACAGTCGTGATGGCAGCCACCGTTATCCGCTATACACTCATTGATATCTATAACCACGATGTAAAAGTAAGCAAATTTTGGAAAAAATATTCTAGGATTTTGAATTCTTCACTCCATAATCGACTCTCCTTTCTTATTGGAGTGACCATGATGAGGAAACGAGTGCGCTTGTCTAGAACTCTTACTATTACCTGCACGAATTCAATGGTGTAACCGCTTCAGAAGAAGCCACGAAGGCTGAGAGGGAAGAATTAGCCACTTTTATTAAGGAAAAGTCGCCACGTGGTGCCATGTTCCAGCCCCTGACGGATATTTACAGGTTTTTGAGCAGATCTGCTGTTACTATCCTTCTCGATCCAAGGAGGGCGACCCGAGACTTTCCGTTTTTTGAGTGTTCTGGAAACTTTAGGGTGAAAGCGCGAATGCTGAAGATAAAAACATACGTGAAAACAACATACCGTATTGGCATTTGGATCCAGTGAAACCAGGTGCGCATTCACAAATGTCTTCCGTTCCATTCCGGAAAGGAATACATGTACCACCATTGTGACACAGATCAGCCGTACAGTTCGCTGGAAAGACGCCACTTCTTGAATTTCATAATCACCTGAGAAGCGCACCAAAATCGCCCATGAAATAAAGGTAGATATGAAAGTGGGTTGCCAAACACTTCAAGAAGTCAAGAATCCACTGAAAAACTTTTCTCTAACGTTTAAACTTAGAAGCTTAACTATCAAATCTGTTATGTTCTCTATTTCGAGACATGCACCATTGCTACAGTTGCAGCACCTGCAATTGTCCGCATTATTTTGCAGCTCTAAAGTGGTAGACGGAGGTTCCGATCTCCAGAGAAATATCGCTCCACACCGTTTTAAAAATAGGCTGACACTGCAAAGTCTAGTTAAAAAAGCCAACTCAACAAATAACAGATGGAAAAGAACTGAAATACCACTCAATCGCCATTCTAGAGAGCGCTGTGGATTTCGATTGAAGGGTGAATCTATCATCACACCCCCGTTCACAGGGCCGTATGCTATCCTTCCCCGAAGCTAGGTGATCCAAAGTTTCCTTTAAATTTATTTGTTTTGAACGATATAGTTTCTTCATTTTCAGTGCATGTTTACTTTACCTACATACATACATTAAATGTAGGCCCTTTATCAGGGCAATCCCAGTTGGGAAGACAGAGAAAATTTAAAGGGATTTTCGTCCCCCAACCCCTTCGGGGAGGATAGCATACGGCCCCAGACTTACGGGAGCATGGTGCACAGGATCGAAGTTCAACCACTTCCAGAGAATTCGTGATATACGACTTTATGTGAATCGCTGGCGAAAGGGGTCTTCCATGATCGAGCTACATGTTTGGTAGCTTCCACAGTATTCAAGACTGAGAAAATCATGCTCGAGTTAAGCAAGTATGCTGGAGCTGCAAGCAGGGTGAATATCGGTCGAGGAAATCCTCGACAGGGGGGTCGTACCTGTTGGGCTGGTCCATGGGGGGTCGTACTCTTGGGGTCAGTAACAGAAGTGGTATCGGTGCAGATAGGTAAGGGTATAGCGCAGCAGAAAATGAAAACATCCGAAAAAAAACATGATATTAAATTTTCTTTGCAGGTTCAGTCGCTCCATTCCTCCACCTTCATGAGAAGGGCGTATTTGAAGGCAGTACAAAGAATGAAAGTGCATCCCCGCAAAGAAGACTGCCACATGTGCGCACGCGCTGCAAAGGCACCTCCTCCGCCTATCGCTCGCTCCTTCTCCCTTAATACCTCGCTGAGAATGACGCTGTTGTTAGGGACCCTGTCGGAAAAACGACAACCGTGAAGAAAAAGCGCTGGGCAAATGAAGTTGTTTTTTAGGTTACAGGAATAGCACAACACACTATGTCTACTACAATACAGTTTCGTTCGAAGGTCCCCATCATATAACACCTTTCAATCGATTCTGCAACTGTGAGTGGAGGAGGGATGCATGGCTTATACCAATACCAAATCGGATGATGACGATTGCTCCTATTCTTATTGTTTGCGTTCAAAGATATTGTTCTAGACACATTCCGAGTGTTGCCAACGAGTCACACTTGCAATGGTGAATGAGGGAGCGGATTTCCAGGTGGCCGGATCCGACCTCGATAGATCCTCGACGCAATTATCTCTTCAACCAAAAAGCTGTAGAAGAAAACTAAACAGACCATCAGGAAGCGCAAACCTTCCGCTTTCCAAAACTATCTTCCCTTTTTCAGGATCTTACAATATAAGAGATATATTGCTCTTGAAGTGGCAAAAACTCGCGTGAAAATTTCGGCCTCCTCGACATTTACTCGACGAAATTTGACAGACCCTATCTTTCTGCAAGGAAGGCTTCCAGAGCAATTTCGATGCTTGTTGGAAACGCGAAATCCAGCTCTATCTAACTCTACCTCAAGCTGCTTCAAAGGTTGTGAAATGGAGGAATGCAACCTTTTCATCGAGGGTGTAGATTCGGACGTTTTTTTTTGAAATTTCGGCAAATCTGACCCAGTGACAATCGCGCCGCAGCTGCCGTTGAATCGGCCTTTGATACACTCGGCTGTTTTGATATACTCAAGCAAGAATCAAGATTGAATCGCAACCCCGTGTCTTCAGGATTTCTGTGCGTTTCTGAACGAACCTCGCCTTGAGGTCACACAAAGTTAATGCCTCTTTCCTCGAGTCGATATTTCAGTATGTACACAAAAGTATGCAGCGATGGAAGACGTGCATAGATGACAAGATGAAGCGTCCTTAGCATTATTTTGCAGAATTTTTTTTGATTTGTTTGCAGGATTTATTTTAATTGAATTAATTTGCTCTGTTAGAGGGGGTCGTGCCAGGATCTCGATTTCGGGGGGGGGGGGTCGTACCTCTGCGACCACGTACTCGACACGATTTTCACCCTGCTACGATTACTTGCTTCATATTCTGAAATGAAGGTGAGGACAGTTGGAAAGGCTGCTCTGCAGAACCGTCTGTCAGCGACTATAAGCTGTCGAGGTACCATCAACCGGTACCCTATACAGGGGTGGCCAAAAAAAAGAGACACTTTGCCCATGGCGCACATCATCGAACTTTTCGTCGCACAGGGTGCCGATGTTAATGAAAGTTTTACGGCGTAATATTCCTTAGGTGTTCCCCCGTAAACAGAAGCAGGCCCTTCCTTCACTGCCCCACGTTCAGATATGACGTCATCTGAAGTCGCGCCGTCGAGCTCAACAAGGCTCACCTTAGTCGCTCCGGCCTGAAGCTGCAACATAATTTCTTCAATCGGTTAACTGGTGAATAGCTTCCCAGAGACACTAGCTGTGACTGTGCAAGACCGCTTTTGACCAGCGTTTCAGGGACGTCGTAATGGTCTATGGTACCTCGACGACCTCGTTGAGCTCGTACCGTGAACCATGTTTCCGTGGGAAAATCTTCTGATGTCGTCGGTGTAGAAGGCTGTCATGTAACTTTTAGATAGATTAGAATGTGCTCTTTAATACTGAATTGGGGGCAGTCGATTTGATTTTAGCAAAGTGTGATTAATGCTGTCTGAAATGTGGAGTGAAGTGTCTCTTTTTTTGGCCACCCCTGTATACATGAATAGTCCCTATAATGCGTCATGGAGCAAAATACTTTTTTAATCACCGTGGATAAAAACACATACGTTGTGTAGACTACAGAAACTCTGCTCAGAAGACTTAGAACAAAGTTTCTCGGTCCCTAACTCGGCTGACTAGCTCCGTTCGTAAGCGCAAGCCGTAACAGCAACGCGATTACGCGCAACTCGTGTGTCAATTGCCGGAGCAAACGACCACTCACGGTCTACATTTCAGCATATATGGCGCGGTCCAATGACAAAGGACACCCTCCAATTTCCGCGTGCAAGGGCGGGCAACCAAAGGCAAAAGAGTTCCAGAAAGCGGTGACAACCGATCTGTGCCATCCTAATTTTTTTGAAGCAGTTCGTCAGCGGAATGCTTCACCAGCGCATGCAAGAACTCTAGAACTGGCGAACTTTCCCTGTCCACTCCGTCTTTCGACACAACTCAAGGCATATAAAGGATAAAAGGATAAAGCATTTGCCGTTGATCAATCCCTTTTTGGGATGCGGCACGCATTCTACTTCCATTTGTACATTCGTAGTGGCGTTTGAATGCGATGTGGCCTATACAATGACTTGCGGGGGCCAGCCGATGTACAAGTCAGTGTTTTTATCCTCCCAGACAAGTCTGGTACCAATTAACCGACCCCGGAGGGATTGGTTGGCCCGGGCGACTCACGACCCAGGATTTGATCCCCGGACCGCTCGCGTGGTAAGCGTGCCACTTGTCACTACACCACTTCCGCCCCTAACTGAAGCACCATAAGAAGAGAATTATCACAAGTATTTGCAGCTCATGAATTTTAGGGGTCAAAAAGCGTTCCACCGTCAACGCTCATATATGGACAAGATATCTGACGGGTCCTAGCATATTCTCGCGTCAACTGACCACTCCGACCTCATCACGCGTTTTTCCATGCAACGTTATGAGTGCGCCAGATCATAACGGGCGCCGCTCGCCAAGAGACTTCGCAAAGACACCGCGTCAGCATTTACGACGTGCATGCATGACATATGCGTTTGAGAGTAGGACATGCGCAGCCATAGATCATACTCAACGGCGTCGGACCGGTTTTCAGAAAATTGTGTTCTTTGAGAAAAATCCAGTCAAAAGGGATAGTTGTTGCGCACGGCGGACTTATGGGGAAGGGTTGAGAGAAACCCCAGGACGCTTATAGAGGCCGACACAGTTATAAAAAAGTGATGCAGAGACCGGTTCTCCTTGGACGACAGGAAGATTAGCGGTTGGTGAACAAGGTTGAGAAAAACTTCCAAGACGGCGCGGTACTAAAGTCCGTTGGAGTAATGGAGAGCAACCAAAAACTCGATTCAAGAAAGCAGAGATCTAAATAGGGCATTTCGCGTTCAAGAGGGATGACGGAGCATCTACGCCGCACTCCATCTCTATTAACACTTGGAGCCCACGCAGCCCATATGTGGGCTGCAGACTGTCGACAGCCGTAGGGACTTTCAGCCCACATACTTCGGGAACAAATGTCAAATTTTTCTTTTGCTTTCTTTTTCGTTGCACTAAGGTTTCCTCTGCATCATACAGTAGGATTTTCTTCAAAAATTTGCTCGATAACGTTCTTAAAGTTTCTAGGAACTCCCACGCGGCCGAAAAATGTGAAACATGCGCGGTCTCCAAAGTGTTAATTGGTCCAACCTTTTTCTAGTTTGTATGTCTCGATAATATAAGGGGATGCAACTCTTCGTGCATCCGTGCCATATTCGCTTTGAACCGATGTGAACTGAAGGAAAGACCTACTTCAAGTTGCGCTCTTTCAGGTAGAATAGGTAGTCTTGACACAACTACTGGATTTGCGAACACGATGATGCCGTTTGGCTGCCATTCTTAGAGAGGCAGAAAAGCCCTTCCTCCAACAATCAAGTATTCCCTGCTTTAGCAGACTCCTCAACCGGAGCCAATACCAGACGAGCGTTGGGATGCAAGGCTCGAAGATCGTCATGCAAAATCGTCATCTGCGTATGGAGCCCCTTTATCCATTGAATTGCGAACTACTGTTCTAGGTAAAGGATTGGAAAGAAAGGAATCAATGAAGATTGGACAGCCTGTCTTCAGGTGGTAACAGCTGGAGCGCTTATGTTTTTTTCCTTGGGCGGAAGTGGTGTAGTGGCAAGTGGCACGCTTACCACGCGAGCGGTCCGGGGATCAAATCCTGGGTCGTGAGTCGCCCGGGCCAACCAAGCCTTCCATCCCTCCGGGGTCGGTTAATTGGTACCAGACTTGTCTGACTTGTACATCGGCTGGCCCCCGCAAGTCATTGTATAGGCCACATCGCATTCAAACGCCACTACGAATGTACAAATGGAAGTAGAATGCGTGCCGCATCCCAAAAAGGGATTGATCAACGGCAAATGCTTTATCCTTTATCCTTTAATAAGGAGCAAGGGAAACTGTTCATTGGTTTGCATTCTTAACATCTTATTTATTGGGAAGAGCGCCACCAATCTGTGGATCGAACCCCAATTCCGAGAATATCTATGCCTAACCTGCAAGCAGGAGTAAACAAGGGCCTTCACATATGCAGCGATAATTGTCTATCCATTGACGGTCAGCGAGACGTCGTGCTTATGAATGATAGATGATCACCTACAAAGTACCCCAACACCCATTGTTACCGTAATCCCTAGGGCGCGAGTAATGCGTCAACAAACATCGTTAACAGGTGTCCAGGTGTGCTTATATGGATGCATGTGTGTAGATGGTGATTTACGAGGGAATGCTGGATAACCCAGATTGCACTTGTGAGGATGCTTTATAGCAATGTGGGACAGATGGGTAACAAAATCGTAGCGTGATTTCTTATGAGTCTGAAAAGCTCCTCACTTTCAGAACAGCGTTTAAAGGTTGAATGCTAAAGCCCTTGAATAGTTCGTTTTGCGCCTACTGTCTAATTTTATCCGGCAAATGCGGCCGTAGAGCCTGAATAACACCTGAGGTGACTGCTCTAATTTTAGCCGGCGAATGTGGCCGTAGATGATTTGGATACACACCTTCTTACATATACGACTGGCCCTGTGGGCGTGCAGTAGCCGATGATAACGATTTGCGCGAAGCTTGCCTCCAGCAAGCCTACTTCTTTCTACTGAGCCCATTTTCGTACACGTATACTCGGAAATTTTCCAAATTTGGAAAGCAATATGGCAAGGCGTTTTCGAAGTAGATCAACATTTCACTTTCTTTAGAATATTTTCCAAAAAATATTGAGACTTTCCATGAATGTTCTAAGTGAAATATATGTAACTCCCAGAAAAAGTCTCGGCATCTGAGTTTGAAGAGTTTTTCGAACACTGTGCTTTATGCCAGCGCGAATTGTACACCTTTGCCCTCACCTCGTTGACATCCATCCATTCCCGGCACATGCACCCATCCAGCACAGCATTCGGCTACCGTATGCCGTCGCGTTCGATTCACTTTTTTGTACGTGTGGAAGTAGACCGTTCTAAAAAATGACATGATTTGAAGTTGAATTTTCAAGTCATGGGTGTTGCTCAAAATCGAGTGGAACTGGACTCGACTACTGTGCATTGAAACCTATGGTTCCTCTCATACAGACACCGATACAACATATTTTCTATTATATTATTTCTATTTCATTATCCTTTTAGGCTCCGAAGGGAACTCGCCGAAACGTCAGGCAATTAACTGTCAGCATCAACCCCTTGTGGGGTCAAAGTATACCATTTAACCACTAATATGCCGCAGTTCATCGAGAGTCGAACAAGGCGACAACATATTTTCTTCGATTAACTGCGCCAGTTTGCATCGCAAAATCTTCCTTCATTTATCACTCCATGGTTTCTTATACTGTGAAGGAGATGACAGATTCCTGATACAATTTTTTGAACAGCTACTCTTTACTGGGTGTCGGTAAGTGTGAGACTAGAGTTAGCGCAAATGGGTCAATATGTATCTTTTACAAAAGGTATTAATCGAAAGCTCTAGAGCATAAAAAACATAAAAGAAAAGAAAAAAGAGAACGCAGTTGCGCCGAAAAAAGGATCCGAGGGACGGTGTCACGTTTCAGCTGCCCTCCCTGGAAAAGCAAGCATTCCCTATGCTTTTCAAGAACTGCTCACTTTCAGTATAAATGGGCTTCTCCTATAAATGCTCACAAAATACTGCACCATGAAATTCTGATGGTTTCAAGGAAAAATTCTGTACATTTCAAAAATGGGTTGACCAAAATGGATGGGTTCGAACGTCTTCATTTGTTTGAAAGGGGATTGAATTCAGTTCAATTGGCTATGGTGTGACTCCAAATGGATGGCATTCTCAGAGATGTCGCGTTTGCCATAAATATCCGTCACAGGCCGATCACATACAGTC
>MU890215.1:0-13412 GCA_036418205.1 Ostertagia ostertagi
GGATGAAGTAAAAACAATAAGAAAAACGGCCCAGAACCCGAGAAATGGAACCCTTTCCTTGCCCGTTGGTTTCCGCATTGATGCGACTCTCATCGGTGCTGCCCTCTTCAACGCTAACGCTCTCTCTGCTAAACGGCTAGAGACTCAGACAGCGAGAGGGGGCGTTCCGCGCCGATAGCGCGTCAAAGAGCCGTTAGGTACGGCCACGCTAGGTCGCCAGGGCATATCCTTCGCTCTGAATTGTTTGTCGGTCTGCACCCTAGGACCCATCTGTCTTTCCACTGGGCAGGCTTCCTCTTGTTCGACCTTCTGCCTTATCGTGGATTCCTCCTGTAAACGCCTACGCATGAATGTAAAAATAGTTGCAAATAGCTAAAAAATGGTCTAGTTTTCGCCTGATGTAGCACGATTGAGAGGCCAATCCAGTCCTTTCCTTTTTGAAACCTGCAATTTTTATTGATTGATCAAAAAGGAATGAAATTTCAGACGACATCACGAACCTATCGTATTTCTCGACATTTTGCGAACTTTCCGACAGTTGAGGGGTCCCAGTTGACACATTCCACCAGCCTGTATTTCTTAAATATCGCCTGAGAAAAGCTCGGTGCTATCTTCCGCACTCGAAATGTGCCAATTTCATCACATGAAACGCCATAGTGGCGACAAAAAATCACACTTAGCCTTAGCGACGCTCTTTTCCCGATGTAGACGGGAACTATTGGGTTGTCTCATAATTCCTGTCTCATTTCTATTCAATTTCAAATTTCTTCCGTCTAAGACCGTTTCATTGCGAAATACGTTAGTATGTTGAAGTATGCTTCAAGAGCCTTAACAGCATGGTTTCGGAAGAGCAAGCCCTAACGGGTTAATCAACTAGGAATAAAAATAGGTCAGTGACAATAATGAATGATTATGCTTTACGATCCTCAAATGAACTCTGTAGCAAGGAGGACAACAGAGAAGATCAGCGCTGTGTTTGACCCAGTCTCTGCTACTGATAGGGTACTGAGCTAGTGGTCCAATCGCAACGGCAAAGACGAAACGAGCTATGAACTTCAACCTCATACTGGGCCTGCGGTCATTTTTGATGAGCGCCCCTTGCACCCTAAATTGGGAGTGCCTCCGCACGTTGCTACCAGGGTATTGTAGCAGATACCTGAGCGCAGCCGATGCACCAGCACACCATCATCAGTATGGCAAGGACTGCTGCAGAATGAAGTTTGATGGAAACCTTATGGTCCGGCCGACCATGAGCGGAAGCACGCCTGACCATCTGGGGAAAATTCCATTCTGGGACGGCAAAAGCAGAGCCTTCCCTAATCGGTCACCAGTGGAATGAGTCATGAGTCCACTGCGACAACACGCGGCCCTTTACGACAACAAAATGCGGCACGCCTGATGGCTACCTCGCAGCCACGGAAGCACCAAGCTTAACCAAAGCCGAAGTCCGTATTATCAGAATATTATTGTCTGATTTGGTATCGGGCTTTGCGCGCCTGGTGGGAACCACTTCACTTTAGGAGGGACAACCGCTTGCGAAAATCAGGTGGACATGGCCCTCAGACTGGCTTCATATTGCCGCAGAGTATGTAAGGAACCTCTTAAATCTCCTTTCTCCGAATGTACACCAGACCTCACATTGCAATGCCAACTCACCACGTTCTGAGGGAGATAGCCAGGGCCACGATACCTCATCCACCATATAGCATTGGCATCGCTCTATCGGACTATCGCCTCCCCTGCGCCCTGAATAAGCATCTGCCAGAGAAGAAAGTTAAAGATTGCGACCACCCCAAAAACGACTTCTCCAAATTCTTCAACTTCCAGCTCCACCTATTCTTGATGGAAAGCTTCCAAACGCTTATTAGCAAATGCACGCATGTGACTATGGCGATGGTTGTGCTGTTGATTATTTGTTTTCTAGAAGAGATAAAGCTTGAATAAAGAAAGGTATCAAAATTGAGACAAGTGACAACCCACTACTTTTTTTAACAGTGATATCATGGTGGTATTAGAGAGTGTACATGAGTTCTTCAAGTCGACAGGGCTTTCTTTAGAGATACGGGTCACGATTAGATCTCTAGAGGAGTTCTTCCCTCGAGTGCGATAGCAGGACCCCACACAGAGTGAGTTGGGTACTGTTCGCGACATCCGAAGTTGTGCTTGTCGCAACCTTGCTGCAAATGCTTCAACGCTATCAAATACTAACATACGTGGCGTTGACCTTCTCGCGTACGGGCGTTTCTCCGTTGTCTCCATGGAGCTCACCAAAATTCAAATGTTTCTGAGGTGCCTTTTGCTTTAGTCTCTCCACAAGTGCCTCCTCGCCTCTGCCTCGCCTGTCGAATAAATTAACAACAGCATTCGATTGCTAATCTACCCGTGCTTTAATGTATGCAAAGCTCCATCGTAGTTCAGACTGGGCGAGGGCAAGCGTGGTATCTCGTCCGTAAGTTCACATTACGTAGTCGCAATCAGATCACTTTGTAAGGCCCTAGCGCCACCGCCGCCGCACTCTTTCCAGCCTCGACATCTGTGATACTCTGTGGGCCTACCCCATCCACATTCCATAGATAAGATTGCGACACAACCATTGGAGGCCATTGATGGTACATTCGGTTACTGCCACTTTCTCATACGCTACAATATGCCATTAGAAATACCCGTAATCGCCGGCTATCAGAATTGATAAAGGAGCTCAAAAGCGCAAGAACTGCCAATTCTATGTATATAGCCAGTGAAGAATGAAGATATTAAAACCTCAACTGCAGTACTAGACCCGTCCAAAACGAGTTCCACGTCGTTAGAATAGAAGTTGGAAAAGAAAGAAAATCTGCGGTGAACGATGACGGTGCAATACGAACAGGTTTCAAACTGTTGCAGGATACATCGAGATTAAGTGCGAATAGAAGATTATGGGGCGATTGAAGGAGAAATAGGTCTTCAAATACTGTGAGGTATATGGAGCACTTCTCCACGACCTCGCGTATGAAAAAATCTGTAGTAATCGGTGACCGCAACTTTTGTAGGTGACCGCAAAATGGAAGCGCGCAATCCGTACGTGGTAGAGTGTCCAAGGAGTATTTTGAGCTCAAAATCTACAAAAGCTCTGAAGTCTCTTTCTCAAGCGATACAAGGGAGAAATCTGGATCTTTTGGCTTTCCCTGGCCTTCCCAATGAGCTACGAATCCAAAATTCACTAAGATCATTTGAATTTTTATATTGCCCTACTCGAAAGCGGTCGTTTTTCCTTTCGAGCAGTGCTGGAGACCACGCATATCCGTTGGCGAAACCGAGATCGAATCCCGACCAGGCTAACCGAACCCTCCATCTCTTAATTGACACCAGACGGAGTCATCAATTCTACCCCTCCCCGTTACGGTATGTTAAACGGGCGGAGGGGTAGAATTGAGCATCTTCGGGTGGACAGTTCTATTTCAGATTTTTGTGTATTTGTAATTGTGGTAAGGGGAACGTGTATTGAGATTTTCAGAGGGATTCGTGGCGGTGCTAAAGGCAAGGTCCAGGATAAAATTTATTTGATAATTCTACTCGAATATTAAGGTAGGGATCTGATGTGTACCTTTAGTGGCAAAAGGGGAAAGAAATTTCCACAAAATACAGAAATATGAACCCCCTTGGTTTACGCTGCCGAGCCGAAGAAGCAGACAGCGAGATAAAGGACTAAGTGTGAGAGGGAAAAGAAGTCCAGGTTGAGAGAGCATTGAAGGTCACCATTACGACGTAGTGGGTAAGTTGGGTACATGACAGGAGGCCCGTCGCGCGGCAAGAAGGCAGAGTCAGCGGACGAGTCGCAGCGCGTACTGTAGGATTTCGCGTCAAGTTAAATAGAATGTCCATTGTACGTCCTACATCGCACAGCACGCGCTGCAACTCGTCCGCTGACTCTGCCTTCTTGCCGACGGGCCTCCTGTGGGGACCCGGGTGAGTTGTTGAACGGTGGGTGGGCTCGATCCTTTTTGGCAAAGAATGATCCAAGTACTTAGCGCCTAGCGTCTTAGTAGCGCGTGTCAAGGCGCGAAGGAGGTGCGACCTCCGCATTTGAGCACCTAGCCCTCTATCCAGTAGTGGGTATTCGTCAGTTAGGCTGAGCCCCGACCCTGCCTTTACGCCATTCAGAACCAGCAGCTGCAGGGTGTGTATTACGCTGCTGCCGCTGAATTTCGGCTTGTTTGGAATTTTTCATGCTTTGAAGTAATCCCCTGAGCATTCGGACTCACAGAACAAAAAAAAATATATCTGGCAATCTATTAATGTACTAACAATTATAAATTTTAATTTTATATTTATGCGTAAAACATGTAATTTTTGTTTCTTGACAGAAAGTCCACCAAAAATGCTTCCGAAAGATGAAATACTGATAGTTTCCTTCTCTGAGCACTGATGAAAATGAAGGTGATAAGATGCAGGGATTATGCAGTTCGGTGGCTGACAAAGGTGAATGATTGGCTCTTTTTGGACAACGCAAAAAGGAATATGAGCTGTTCCTTAGATTTCTCCAACGCCGCTGATAAAATAAATAATAATCGTGATTCAAACACGTGAGAGTGCATAGGAACAATAGACAATCTTAAGAGATCCATGCGACCCCTCATTTGGCCCGATTACCAAATCCGTTTACGGTAGTACGCTAAAGTGTGTTAACAAGCCCGTAACAAAAGTGAAATCTGAGTGCCGAGTTGTGTCAATACGTACGAGTGTCACTTCGACCGGAGACTCGCCACCGTCGTCATCATTATCTCCGGATCAACATGTTGCTCCTTTATTTGTTTGGAGAAATGACACCCAATTCATTAAAGGACGAATTCACGATGAAAAAGCAACCCATTTCAAATTAACCTAGGGATGGTGAGTGGTACACGAAAGAAGGAAGAACCATGAGAAACGGCCCAGAACCCGAGAAATGGTACCCCTTCCTTGCCCGTTGATTCGAGCATTGATGCGACTCTCATCGCTGTGCCCTCTTCAACACTACGCTCTCTCAGCTATCTAATCACTCGCCACGTATTGAACTACGGCGAGTGATCAGATGATCGGTGGGCGGAGATCGCCGGACCCGCCAGCTTTGAGGCATGATAGGTCGCCGAGGTCAAATTTTTCCATGCGAATTGCGCGTCAGTTCGCACCCTCAGGAGGTCCGTGGGTCCCTCAACTAGGTCAGTTTCCCTTTCTTCGACCTTCATTCTAATCGTGAATTCCTCCTTTAAGTATTAAGGCACTTTCGTCAGCCCACCCCTTCTGGGTTGAGCCATGTATTCCGTTCCTGTTCAGAAGTGTCAGGTGCATGAATGCGGGTGACATTAGCAAGATTTGCTAAACGGTGTATGATTACGTATCTCATTCTCCCAAGAGAGTTTTGAGCCAATTGCTGAATAATGAAGGCCTAGTTGGCATGAGCTAGACTCGGTCTGGGTTTGAGTTGAACCCCGAACCATGCGCGTTCAAATCCCACGCGAAAGAATCTTTCTTCCTCCTCCGGATAGGCCAAATACAATCCTATTAAAGGAGGAATTCACGATAAGAATGAAGGTCGAAGAAGGAGTAATTCACCTAGTTGAGAGACCGGCGGACCTCCTGAGGGCTGACGCGCAATTGGCAGCGAAAGATTTGACCTCGGCGATCTAGCATGGCTCACTCTTGGCGCGGTTGGCGGGTACGCCCACCGACTATCTAATCACTCGCCGCAGGTCTATACGAGTGATTAGATAGCAGAGAGAGCGTAGTGTTGAAGAGGGCACAGCGATGAGAGTCGCATCAATGCGCAAATCAACGGGCAAGGAAGGGGTCCCATTTCTCGGGTTTCGGGCCGTTTCAAATGGTTTCTTCTTCATCCCTGCTCCACTGACCACCTCTACCCTTATTTCCAATGAGCTAGCTACCTTTTCATCGTAAAATCTGCCTTTAAGCACACAGCAACAAGAGTCTGTTAAGTAGGTTGAGCTCCACGCAGTAACAAGGTCATTACCCACTAGAACAAAAATCACTATGGTTAAATAGTCCTCTAGTATACGCCACGCGCTTAAATATTCCCCAAAGTGTGGTGACATCCGTAGTCAGAAGGGAATTGCACCTAGGCATTTGCTCTCATTTCCAATCCCTTTCAGATCAATCTATAGCTATTTATTTGCATACTATTACTAACCTCATACTTCATAAGCAACTTTCAACAAATGACAAGGATATTACTACATTGACGAGGATCGATACACCGGTCCTTTTCTACCAGTAACAAAAGCGGAAAATAGCGTATAACTCTCTCTTAACAGACTACAACAACATATGAAAAACAAAATTGTAACAACATAATCACAACAATGAGATGGAAATTGATAGATCAGTCACAGACATCGATTTGAAAACCCAACCAATAACATGAACCGTATAGAGCAGTATCCGGCCGGGGATACTTCCCCAAAGTATAGGATTCGTTCCTGGCTGCTGCATAGACTTCAGGAGAGACAGCAGAAGAAGCTTACTTGGGAACGCGGCGAAGCTCGTTGGTTAACCAGAGTGTCAACCCCAAAAGGTTCATAGAACCGCACTTGATGAAGCGGAGGCCAACCAGACTGGCACATAGTACAACTGAAAAATAAATTTTTCTTTTGAAAGCAATCAATATGAACTAAATATTTAGGATGAAAAAACAAACCGCGCGCGGAGACAAAGTTCATCTCTTATATGCTGAATAAAAACCTGAGCAACTCACCAAGGTGTAGATGCCAAGTGCAACCTGGCCGTAGCCCATAGCCATCATGGCATGAAGGGCAATTTTAGCGCGACGGTGCAAACCCATTCGACATCCGACCAACCACGTAGCCGTGACTGTCAACAAAGTCAAGTAACCCTGAAAGGTTTGGAATGGTTTTCAACGAATACACTGTAAATGATATCGAACAATCCGGTGATAGTTATTGCGAGTTTCGAAGTTTGAACAATACGAATACATGAAATAGGCCAGATACCGGATCAGTCAACTCTCCATACCCAAATGAATCATCTTTTCCTGACCATCATGTAACACGACATTTTCGAACCTTTACAGCCTCTGTGTACTCCACCAAATGAATTGCCCAATGAACATCCTTATAATGCTTAAATAAATGAATCAATGAGCTTTAACACATCTGAAGTTGAACTAGAACTAAAGTAATCATCAACAACCACAAATAGTCGCAACTAAAATATCATTAACAATGCGGCCCTTCTCAGTTACCTTCAGTGAATGAGCTCATAGGCACGTGACACGAGACATTCGAAGTCGAAGAAGCGGACATATATTCACTCTAATAGGTAGGGGGTCCTCTGATTAAGGAAGTCGGCAAGGCCGCATTCCTGCTGCGGCAGGTGCGCTAACGGCGTGCGTCGTTGAATTCACTCTTTTGGTTTTTATATTTACAACACTCTCCGCCCGGCTCCCTGCCACTGCCCCTTACTGGTCGGAGACGCCCTCCCCGGTAGCCAGAGATCAGAGTTTACGCTGCAGGGGTCCAGCACGATAGCTCGCGAAACCAACTGCAAACCAAAAGCAGGAAAAAACAAGATTGACGTTTGTGTCCCTTATGCTTTTTCTTCACTGACGGCACTTCGTAGCAGCTCCACCTTCACGCCCAACATGCAACCTTGATCGTTCCACATGCCTTTAACCCCGCAGACAAATGATTATTCTTCTACGAATACAGTTTTGCGAAGAACTGGTTCGATCATCGCCTCTTTGGGATCGGCCTCGTTACAGTCCGGCGTCTTAAAGGAATCTTGCGCGGAAAAATCATGATTCTATTTCAGCCATAAATCACTGGCTTGAGACTCATTATCCACGATAATAGTGAAAAGAACTGAAGTATTGCTTTCGTTTTGATTAGAAATTCGAAAACTCGAAAAGGCTGCTACGCGTTCGAATTGCCCACGGACGTCTTTCACGAATGCTGGCGACGGGGATGCTCAAACTTGGTTCTTGGAGTGCATTCACTAGAAGCTCTTTCTGGCCTTCTGCTTCGTTGCATTCACATCTTACACTTCTACTCCATCCTATTCCATCGATCGATTTGTCTCCACTCTCCGAAATCGCGCGCTTTAACCCGATTCTCTCATTGCGTCGCCTGGTACGTAGCCGGCCAAACGCCGTCTTCTTTCCATGCCTCGCCTGGCTCTGCCTCCTGGTCCTTCGATGGTCCATAACGTGTAGTTTTTGTACGTTTGTTTCTCTTCAGAAACCGAATCTTCATGCGTGAAACTTTGTGTGCTATTTCCAGTGATCACAACTGACATATTCATGTTAGGAAAGAGTGCAAGAATTTTCCGCGCAAGATTCCTTTAACTTTGAGCGTTGTCTGCTCCGAGGAACTATCTCACTCGTCTGTCGTGAGGAAACACCCTACTGACAGATCACGGCGAGTCAGCTTCTGTTTGACGACATAAGAAACGATAGAAATCCCAGTAGTAAATTCCAAAGTAAAATGAAAAATACGTGACAACGTCGAGTTGCGTGATAAAATTATGTGGGTTTGTGTTCCAATCTCTACATTCCTTCACTGAATAATCACCAATTTCCTTATAACCACCGTAAGTGTTCTAATTAAAAAATCAACTTTTTCAACTTTTTTTGGAGATAGACAATACAGTTTGTAAATGTTCCCGGATAAGAGAAGTGCGGTTTTAAAGAGGACATCTGTCACTGTGGCATGATAGCTCCAAACCACATGATGCCTTAAATTACATCATATTCCGTCCTCCCTCTATAGCTCAGCCCCCACACATCAGGAGCCACTCTTCTCCACTTTCCCTTATCCGCGCCGTCACCCCCCCCCCCCCCCCCCCCCCCCCCCCCCCCCCCCCCCCCCCCCCCCCCCCCCCCCCCCCCCCCCCCCCCCCCCCCCCCCCCCCCCCCCCCCCCCCCCCCCCCCCTAATCCGTACCCCTTCCGCTATGAGCCGTGCACTGTGTAAAACTAGGAAGGAAAACTTTAAGTCGAAGAAGTTTCGACCTTCTTTCACTTCTTCCTTCAAGGCTTGGGTTACATACACAATATTTCATAATACCCAGACATTTCTCAATTCTCCCTCCTTAGAAAGTGTTCCTCGAGCAATGGATTAGCATCCCATCTACATTGTCGCTCTTTTAAGTCGATACTGCAATTTGCTCGTCGATACTGTAATTCCCGAACACTTCTCGAAAGGACGGGATGGGGATCCTGATTTAAGGTAACAAGATATGGAAACCGAAACTTCTACCATTTCCCAGAAATTCTCATCTCCCCCTTCCGAAAAAACGCCCAAAAATGTTCTACTTTTTCTTTTGTCTCCTTTTTTGAATTACATTTCCACTTCGCTAACCTCCGCTACCTACCTTGCATCCTAATGAAATGCGACCAGCCTTGTCTGACTCAGCTAACGAACCGTTGACAGCTACGGGCACTGTCTACTGAACTCACCAAATTTCTATGGATAAAATTGTGTGCTGACGTCATCTCGAAAAGTTCTTCATAACGGCCGAAACGCGTGAACATTTTTCTGGATCATCAGCTCTCCGCGACTTTCGCCATAAGTTATAAACCCAGACACATCCATCCGCTACGAAAAGCCCCTGAAAAATATCCTTTTTTTTTATTATTATACTGAGTGCCTCACATAACCTTTTTTCTATAACCGAACCTGCTTTTATCAGGCCGATTGAAAGATATTGCAAATCCAGCCATCCTCGGCTTGCGAACGATGCGCCGCGATCGAACAATGTGTCAGCGATTCCAGCGATGCGCTCAAACATACACCGATGATTCAGATTGTCCCTCTTGGAAACTGGCGAGAATCCCCTTCATTTATCATAAGTCGACGCTTGCGGCTTCAGAACACAACGTGAGACGTGAGAAGTGACTAGAGTCAACGTGCGAGTGAACGATCAATGCAAACGAGAAACCCGTTCCTACCATTTTTCGCACTCATTCGAATCGACTGGCGCCTTCGCGTTGAAGCGCTGGCACCATGTCGCTCGTCCCCCACCACCGGCGATTCACTAACGGATTGCTGGACCTGCAATGTTTGACATCGGCCTAGAGGACAATTAATCAACTCACCCATGAACGCAGTGAAGAAAACGAGTGCCTTGGCACTATGTGATAGACCTCGTAACATGCCGAATTTAGGTAGGTTTGTCAACTAAAAAAAACTTCGGGATCTCCAAGTCCCAAAATCATGTTATCCCAGAATCAAGTTTCTCAATTAGAAAAAATCAAGTTCGTCCCAAAATCAAATTCCAATATAAAAACGAGTAGGACTAACTTGAACCTGTGGTGTTACGAAATGACTAATTCCATTGTACAAGAAAAGTGAATAAAGCAGGAAAGCCATGGTAAGATGGGTTGCTAGTCGATATTGAGAAACTCGTGGAACATTGGTGTCGGAATTATTCGAAGGATCCAAACCCGATTTCACCATCCACCAGCCGATGCCACCCTAAAAAGCATGCGATGAAAAATTCAGAATTATTGCATTCGGATAGCAATAAAAGTCTTCTTTTTATCGGAATCCAATCACTGGCACTGATAAAAACACCATCATGCATCTACACACATGATCGCAGAAAGATCAAAACCGAAAATGTTTTTTTATACAACAAAACTGATAAAATGGCCGTACAACTGGAGTTCACTAGGATAACCATGTACACAAGCCCGAAAGGCTGCGAAGCGACTGCTACATTTCCGAACAGTTCATTCCTACCCTTTCCCTCCCTACGACTTGCTTCCCGTTACCTCCCTTCATTTAGCTCCTAAAAAACGATCAAAAATCGACCTGGGCAGGGGAGAGGTACATATTAGGTTGGACAAAAAGTTTTGACCAAAAATTTATTTATGTTTCAAAGACTCACATTTTCATAAAAAAGTATGTCAAGTCAAGATGTAACCCTATCACGGCACACAACATAAGTCCGACGATTCGGTGGTTTTTCGATTCGTGAAGCCCAGAGCTAGCAGCCACGAGTCGAAAAAGTAGGAGATCTCAATTCGAGCTGCGAGTCATCATCGAATTTCTCGCGTAGTGCATGGGGGACGAAACAGATGGTAGTCGGATGAGGCTGGGTCTGGCGAATAAGGTGGATGGGCTAGCACTTCCTATCCAAGTTCAGCAATTTTCCGACAAACAACATCGCGACGTGCGGAGAGCGTTGTCGTGAAGAAGGTAAATTTTGTCACGTTTCGGGCGTTTCCGTCGAATAGCATCGGCCAACTTCTGAAGCTGAGAAGCGTCGTATACCTCAGCGGTCACAGTGAGTCCGATAGGAAGTAGCTCGAAATAAAGCATTCCTTCAGAATCCCACCAACGGCAGAGCAAAACCTTTCTCTCGTGTAGTTCACTTCTCGGCTGTTTTGGAAGCGGTTCTCTGCGGGGGAGCCACTGGCGACGTCGCTTATGGTCAACAAAAGAACCCAGCTCTCGTCTCCGGTAACGATGTCCTTGAGAAGATCCCTTCTGTGGGGCGGGCGCAGAAGCAATGAAGTGCATACGCTGATCCTTGACGCTTTGACGGACTCGCGCCCACGGCCTGGAGATGGTTGTTGATAGTCCTGGCCGCATCCAAGTGTCGCCGCCAACTCACGGGTGATAGCATTGGATTTCTCCTTCGAGGCTGCGCAGAGCTTCGTCGTCGAAGTCGCGCTAAGCGTCCAGGAGAAGCGTTAGCACTATTCACAAGAAATTTCGCCAGAACCTATCGATATAGAACCACCTCGACACGCTACGCTGTATTCGGAGTTCGCTTCATTAAGTCATAATCGCGAAATACGTATAAGCGCTCGTTGATATACCCATCAGAGCGGAGCCTCAGGAACTTTCTACCGTACAGCATTGCAAAATGCTTTCGGCAGCTCCTCCAAGAAAATCTTCCCGGTCACAAAATCATTTGTCCACTTAATAAATCTAACAACACGGAGACACTGAACCGCCTGCCACTGTTCTTGAATTTCATAGTCTTCGCATACCCCAACTCACTTCGAAAGCTGACGCTCCGACCTACGATTCACATCTCTTTAGCGGATTAATTACGCCCCAGTTCCACTCTCGCCTCCTCTCCCAGCGCAAGATACGTTCACACTGTTTGGCCTTGCTCCCTTGGCCTCTGCCCGCCACTTGATTTCAAACTGTGGAAGACTAACACTCACAATAGCTGGAAGTAGCTCAATTGTATTCCTTCGCATAAGACTCAAGTATAATCCGCGTCCAAAGGTCCCAATAAACCCTTGAATCCTTCACTCCTACCCTAACTGAATAAACTGCGTTCAAACCTGTGCAAGAATGAGTGCCGCCGCAATTGCCATCCGCCTCTTCATTGTTGTAGGGAAGTATCCACGAGCCCAGAAGTATGCACAAGGCAAGAAAAACACCTAGAAATCATAGAAAACTCTTTATCGAGCCCAATAAACGGGGGAGTGTAGTTACTTACAATTCCAATAGCACGCCCCCACATGCGATGACCGTATTCCATATGCCAAATGAATTTGAATTGTGACATAGTCATCTCTTCATTTGAAGCCTTGCTAAACTAAGCAAACACTCGTCTCAAGTCACGAATTGATAATTTTATGCATAGCGAAATCCAGCGAACTTACAACTTATATTCAGGAAACATTTTATAACGTTCAAATTCCTCTTCCCACTCCTTCTGACTTAATGGAGGCTTCATCGTCCGGAACAAATCCCAATTCACCATACTCAAACCAGACTCCGTTAATCTGTAATTCTGCTCTTGAATGAAAATTGAGAAAAGAAAAAGAGCAATATTCGCTCAAATTGCTGTTTATACTGCAACTGTACCTAGTGAGACCGCCAATAGCTACAGCTCCATAGCACATCCCAGCGCATAGAAACAGCCAGTACCCCACACGCTTACGCTGCCGATCGTTCATACCCGACACATCGATGCCGAATCGGCGGATCGGTTCCTTCCTTGAAAAATAAAACATTCGGAGCAACTCCCAATCATCATGAAGAATTCCAGCAGAGACTCACCGCCACCAATTTCCCCATTTTTATTATATAACTACGAGGGGACCCTAACTTATAATGCTGGCAAATTCATGATCTAAAAATGAAGGCTACAACGGCTACCTGCAGATAGGGCGCTTACATAGTCGGTCGTCCGGTCGTAAACGAACGTAACAATCGCACCAGTATCGAATACGTATCGATCGTTCGATCGTCCCGACACGACCTATCGGATTCCCGACACGACCTATCGGATCTGACCATCGCTACCTATCAAGGCTGTGCGATAGGCAAGATCGGATGACCGACTACGAAAGCGCTCATAAGCTCGTGGGCAAAAAAAGAGCATGCCAGGTCGGAAAGAAGTCATCAAATGTTAACGGGTTCTGGAAAACTGGTATTCGTTTATGTTCTGAAC
>MU890216.1:0-13782 GCA_036418205.1 Ostertagia ostertagi
CGTGACAATGTCCTATATTAAAATGAAGACGTAAGGCCGATGTCAGACTTTGCGAATCGCGCGATTCGCTAGCGTCTGCGGTCGCGTCGCGGCCAGTGAATCACTCAATTGGCTGGTACCGCAACGCGACCGCGGACGCTAGCGAATCGCGCGATTCGCAAAGTCTGACATCGGCCTAAGTACATCGGGAGAGGGGGCTACTTCCAACGGCGTGACTGGCCAAGGTTGCGATTGGCTACGCAGCAATGGGCGCGCCTTTCGCGAAGACGCATGTCTCTACTGACTTCCTTGGGCGCCCACCGTCGTTTTGCAGTGCGCACACCTCCCTTCTCCCCTGTCCTATCCTACTAGCATCGTCTTTGAATAAGGTTCCGCCTTCTTTATTTCAATATGAATTCCAATATTGCCAGTCATTTTGACCAGCAGTACAAGTCTTGCATAAGGTTGCCTCGAAAATAGCAGTCACAAGTTTCTCATGAGCCCTAAAAAGGACCAGGTGAAGCTGAGAGGTGCGTTGCTGAGCTTGGAAAGACTGGTAGTGCAAAGCAGTTTGCCCTTTTAGCTAATTACACTTATGATTGATAGAACAGCTGGTTTTTGATGTTGCTTAGCAAGACGATGAATGATAGCCCAGCCGGGGATCATGGAGAAGTGGTCATTCATCATTATCATGATGATAAACCTGTATACCGTGGGGATGTCACATTAAAGATGGAGTTTACGATTAGTAGGCAGTCCATTAGGATTAAGGTAGAAGTGGTCAGCAGTGCTGGGATGAAGAAAATCATGAGAAACAGCCTAGAACCTAGAACCGTAGAAATGAACCCTTCCTTGGCCACGATTTTACATCATGATGAGACTCTCACGCTTATCAGCGCTCTTCAACTCTGACGCTCTCTCTGCTGGACAGCTAGCTAGATTGGATACCCATTCGGTGGGTGTGGGCGTACCGCGCCAGATCGTGCTGGGGGTATTTCTGCAAATGCGAATTGGCGTGTCGTCCGCACCCTTGTCAGAGATCCACTAGGCGATTGCTTCTTCACCTCCATCCTTATCGTGAAATCCTCCTTCAAACGAGATAGAAGGGAGTTGAGTCGCATATTGGTGATCAGTACTAGGAAAAAGAAATTTTGTTAGAGCCTAGGGGGGGGGGTTAGGATGTTCAGGTTGGGTGGACCACTCCTTGCTAAAATCCTTATTGCACAAATAATCTGTACAATCCGAGTTGTTGATTTTACTCTCTCTTGAGCCTTAAGCAAAGTCTCCAGAAAAACTCGCGCTCACACCATTACAATTCAGCAATAACATTTATCGCTTAAGGGCAGGAATTTTGCAGATCATGTAAAGTTAGCTCATTTGAAAGGCAGGGTAGAGGTGAACAGTGAGAGGGAATGGAAGGAAAAACCATGAGAAACGGCCCAGAACCGAGAAATGGGACCCCTTCCTTGCCCGTTGATTTGAGCATTGATGCGACTCTCATCGCTGTGCCCTCTTCAACACTACGCTCTCTCACCTATCTAATCACTCGCCACGTATAGACCTGCGGCGAGTGATCAGATAGTCGGTGGGCGTACCCCGCCAACCGCGCCAAGAGTGAGCCATGCTAGATCGCCGAGGTCAAATCTTTCGCTGCCCGTATGCGTGTCGAGTCAAGAGGTCGATGTTTCCTAAACATATGCAATTTCAACTTAGTTCACCTTCGTCATTATCGTGAATTCCACCCTTAATTGTAAGAATTCCATGAAATGGCGTAAAAACGAAGTTTATGACGGTTCGCAAATTCAGAGAACTTGTGCAAATTGGAATTAAGGTGTTATGAACTAGCTATTGCAAAAAAGGGTTAGTTCTGGGGCCTTACCCTGATAGAAGGTAGACAATAAAAAAATATGAACAACTGACGCAGTTGCAGATTCGGAACGGAACACATCTATTAGAAAAACATTTGGCCGGCAAAAGAAGGCGAGTTGTTAGCTACCACTGTAATCACTATCTGATAAGCTGATCACAGCCGATCCGATAGCAGGATGTGAACAATGACAAGGTTTCAAGCTACTGCAACTGTAGCCGTGAATAGAGAGAGCCGAATGCCCGTAGGATGGCGCGATGGAATATGCACGAACCGGTCTCAGCCATCTTCTCCCCCTACCCGTCATCCCCGTGTGGAGTTCCCGACTGACTGACCAGAACTCGAATCGCGTAACGTTGACGCTAATCAAGCGCCCAAGCACTTCCGGATTTGAGAAGATGAGAGCGCGAGAAAAAGAAAACTGATAGTGGGTGAGCGAGAGAACGCGACTGAACGAAATCGGATTGAAATGAGATCAGAGCGGTCATCAATTGTTAGAAGTTTATGAGGTAAAGGTAGACATTTTTCGATTTTCCTTGGCACAAGTTTTTGCCCGGAGGACACGTAAAGTAACCGCTCACAGAGTTTACTAATATTATAAATGGCAGCCCATCAGAGTTAAGGCAGAGGTGGTCCGAGGATGAAGTAAAAACAATAAAAAACGGCCCAGAACCCGAGAAATGGAACCCTTTCCTTGCCCGTTGATTTCCGCATTGATGCGACTCTCATCGGTGCTGCCCTCTTCAACGCTAACGCTCTCTCTCTCTGCTAAACGGCTAGAGACTCAGACAGCGAGAGGGGGCGTTCCGCGCTGATAGTGCGTCAAAGCGCCGTTAGGTACGGCCACGCTAAGTCGCCAGAGCATATCCTTCGCTCTGAGTTGTGTGCCGGTCTGCACCCTAAGACCCATCTGTCTTTCCACTGGGCAGGCTTCCTCTTGTTCGACCTTCTGCCTTATCGTGGATTCCTCCTGTAAACGCCTACGCATGAATGTAAAAATAGTTGCAAATAGCTAAAAAAATGGTCTAGGTTTTCGTCTGATGAAGCACAATTGAGAGACCAATCCTGTCCCTTCCTTTTTTAAACGCTGCGATTTTATTTATTGATCAAAAAGGAATGAAATTTCAGACGACATCACGATTCTATCGTATTTCTCGACATTTTGCGCACTTACCGACAGTTGAGGAGTCCCAGCTGACACATTCCACCGACCTGTATTTCTTGAATATCGCCTGAAAAAAGCTCGGTGCTCACTGGTTGAATCAATCTTCCGCACTCGAGACTGTGACCAATTTTCATCACATGAAACGCCATAGTGGCGACAAAAAATCACACTTAGCCTTAGCGACGCTCTTTTCCCGATGTAGACGGGAACTACTGGCTGTCCATAATTCCTGTCTCATTTCTATTCAAATTTCAAATTCTTCCGTCTAAGACCGTTTCATTGCGAAATACGTTAGTATGTTGAAGTATGCTTCAAGCCTTAACAGCGTGGTTTCAGAAGCGCAAGCCCTAACGGGTTAATCAACTAGGAATAAAAATAGGTCAGTGACAACAATGAATGATTATGCTTTACGATCCTCAAATGAACTCCTGTAGCAAGGAGGACAACAGAGAAGATCAGCGCTGTGTTTGACTCAGTCTCTGCTACTGATAGGGTACTGAGCTAGTGGTCCAATCGCAAAAAGACGAAACGAGCTATGAACTCAACCTCATACTGGGCCTGCGGTCATTTTTGATGAGCGCCCCTTGCACCATAAATTGGAGAGCCTCCGGACGCTTGCTACCAGGGTATTGTAGCAGATACCTGGGCGCAGCCGATGCAGCAGCACATACCATCAGAATGGAAAGGACTGCAGCAGAATGGTCTCGATGGAACTCATATGGTCCGGTCCACCATGAGGCAAGACAGGCCATCAGGGGGGGGGGGGGGGGGGGGGGGTGGGGACAAATTCATTCTGGGACGGCAAAGCAGAGCCTTCCTAATCGGTCACCAGTGGAAATGAGTCATGAGTCCACTGCGACAACAACATGCGGCACGTCTGATGGCTGCCTCGCAGCCAGGAAGCACCAGCTCAACCAAAGCCCGAACTCCGTTTTCTGAGAATATCGATCTCGTTTTGTTGGATTCGCTAGGTGGCCTGGTTTGGGAACCACTTCAATGTATGAAGCATTGCAAAAGTCAGCGTGGAATAGCCCTCTAGGCTGGCTTCGGGGTTGCGAGGGAATCGTCAGAAACGTCTCAGATTCTCCTTTCTCCGAATACGCGCAAGACCTCACATTGCAATGCCAACTCACCACGTTCTGAGGGAGATAGCCAGGGCCACGATACCTCATCCACCATATAGCATTGGCATCGCTCTATCGGACTATCGCCTCCCCTGCGCTTTGAATAAGCATCTGCCAGAGAAGAAAGTTAAAGATTGCGACCACCCCAAAAACGACTTCTCCAAATTCTTCAACTCCAGCTCCACCTATTCTTGATGGAAAGCTTCCAAACGCTTATTAGCAAATGCACGCATGTGACTATGACGATGGTTGTGCTGTTGAATTATTTGTTTTCTAGAAGAGACAAAGTGAATAAAGAAAGGTATCAAAATTAAGGCAAGAATGACAGCCCACTACTACAGTGATATCATGGTGGTATTAGAGAGTGTACATGAGCTCTTCAGGTCGACAGTGCTTTCTTCAGAGGCACGGGTCACGATTAGATATCTAGAGGAATTCTTCCCCTTGAAGTGGCGGTAGCAGACCCACACCGAGGTACAGGTGTGCAACAAGGGAGCTAATGCTCTTCGCTGCCTTGCTGGGCGATTGCTGCCACTGCTTTATCAATACAACCTATGCGGCGTCCTGCACCTTCTACGTACGAACGTGTTCTCCGCTGTCTCCACGCGTTGGTATCACAAAAATTCAGGATGTTTTTGGCTTGTTCTCCTCCACAAATCTCGCTCGCCTCCTCACTCGTCTTCGAATAAATTAAACACAGGCATTCAGATTGCTATGTACCTGTGCCCTTTCATGTTATGCAAGCTCCACGTCGTAATCAAGATTGGGCGAGGGCGAGCGCGTGGTATCTCGTCCGTAAGTTCACATTACGACAGAGCAATCAGATCACTTTGTAAGGCCCTAGCGCTACCTCCGCACTCTTTTTCGGCCCTCGACATTGGCACACCTGTGATATTCGTGGGCTACCCTATCCCATCCATAGAATAGATTAGTCGACACAACCCCATTTGGGGTGCCATTGTAATGGTACATTCGTTACTACCGCTTCACATAGCAGACATATGCCATTAGAAATACCGTAATCGCCGCTATCAGAAATTGTATACAAGGAGCCCAAAAGCGCAAGAACTGCCAATTCTATGTATATAGCCAGTGAAGAATGAAGATATGAAAACCTCAACTGCAGTACTAGACCCGTCCAAAACGAGTTCCACGTCGTTAGAATAGAAGTTGGAAAAGAAAGAAAATCTGCGGTGAACGATGACGGTGCAAATCGTCCATCATTAAGGCATCATACGAACAGGTTTCAAACTGTTGCAGGATACATCGAGATTAAGTGCGGATAGAAGATTATGGGGCGATTGAAGGAGAAATAGGTCTTCAAATACTGTGAGGTATATGGAGCTATTCTCCACGGCCTCACGTATGAAAAAATCTGTAGTAATCGGTGGCGGCAACTTTTGTAGGTGACCGCAAAAAATGGAAGTACGCAATCCGTGAGTGGTATGCTTTTCGAGGAGTGTTCCGAGCCCTAAAATCCACAAATGCTCGTGTAGACTCTTCGTCAAGCGATATAAGGGAGAAATCTGGATCAAATCTGGATCTTTTGGTTTTCCCTGGCCCTCCCAATGAGCTACGAAAATTCGAATTCACTAAGATAATTTGAATTTTTATATTGCAAAGCAGTCGTTTTCCTTTCGAGCAGTGCTGGAGACCACGCATATCCGTTGGCGGATCCGAGATCGAATCCCGACCAGGTTAACCGAACCCTCCATCCCTAGATTGACACCAGACGGAGTTATCAATTCTACCACTCGTTAGCGGTGTTAACACGGAACGAAGGGGATCAGCTCTGGAATCTTCGGGTGGACAGTTACATTACATCTCATCATGTGTAGCTATGTTAAATTGTGGTAAGGGAACCGTGTATTGAGACTTTCAGAGGGATTCGTGGCGGTGCTAAAGGCAAGGTCCAGGATAAAATTTATTTGATAATTCTACTCGAATATTAAGGTAGGGATCTGATGTGTACCTTTAGTGGCAAAAGGGGAAATAAATTTCAACAAAGTACAGAAATATGAACTTGTCCTTGTGTTATGCTGGGCCGAGCCGAAGAGCAACAGCGAGATAAAGGATTAATGTGAGAGGGAAAAGAAGTCCAGTGCAGAGAGCATTGTCAGGTTCGTGCATTACGACATGGATCAAGTTGGGTACCCCGACATAGGCCCGTCGTGCAGTAAAAAGGCAGAGTCAGCGGACGAGTCGCAGCTGCGTACTGTAGCGATTTCGCGTCGAGTTAATGTAGATGTACCAGTGTATGCACAGCACAGCACGCGCTGCAACTCGTTCGTTGACTCTGTCTTCTTGCCGAGCGACGGGCCTCCTGTGTGGAACCCGGGTGAGTTGTTGAACGGTGGGTGGGCTCTGATCCTTCTTGGTGCAGAATGATCCAAATCCCTGGCGCCTAACGTCCTAGTGACGCGTGTCAAGGCGCGAAGGAGGTGCAACCTCTGCACTTGTGCACCTAGCCCTCTACTATTTAGTAGGCAGACTTAGTCACGTTGAGATGACCTGGACCTGCCTTATGCCATTCAGAACAAGCAGTTGCGCAGGTAATGCATTAGCGATGCTGCAGGAAGAATTTTTGCTTGTTTGGAATTTTTCATGCTTTGAAGTAATCCCTGAGCAATTCGGACCCACAGAACAAAAAAATAAATATATCTGGTAATCTATTAATGTGTTAATAATTATAAATTTTAATTTTATATTTATGCGTAGAAACATGTAATTTTTGTTTCTCGACAGAAAGTCTACCAAAAATGCTTTCGAAAGATGAAATACTGATATTTTCCTTCTCTGAGCACTGATGAAAACTGAAGGTGGACAAGAATGCAGGAATTATGGCAGTAGCGGTGGCTGACAAGTGATGATTGGGTCTGTTTTTGGACAACGCAAAAAAGGAATATGAGCTCTTCCTTAGATTTCTCCAACGCCGCTGATAAAATAAATAATAATCGTGATTCAAACACGTGAGAGTGCATAGTACAATAGCAATCTTAAGAGACCTTGGACGCCCTCATTTGGTCCCGATTACCAATCCTGTTACGAGTATTGTGAAAGTGTGTTAAGAAGCCCGTAGACAAAAGTGAAATGAGTGCCGAGTGTGTTCAATCTACGGAGTCACTTTCGGACCGGAACTCGCCACCGGTCGTCATCATCCGGATCAGATCACGTTTCTCGATTATTAGTTTATTAGAAAAAAGACGTTCGATTCACATTAAGAAGTATTAAGGCATTCATCACCGGCACACCCCCTCTTGAGCCACGTATTCCGTTCCTGTACAGAATTGTCAGACACATGAATGCGTTTGTTACGAATTACGTATTTATTCTTCCAAGAGAGATTGGAGCCAGTTGCTGAATAATGAAAGCCTAGTTGACATGAGCTAGACTCGGTCTGGGTTTGAGCTGAACCCCGGACCATGCGCGTGGAAACCCCACGCGACAGAACCTTTCTTACTCCACCGGAGGGCAAAATACGACCCCCCTTAAAGGAGGATTCACGAGAAGAGTGAGGGTCAAAGAAGGAGTAATTCACCTAGCTAGTGGACCGTGACCTTCCTAAGGTGCGTACTGAACGCGCAACTGGCAGCCGAAAGATTTGACCTCGGCGACCTAGCATGGCTCATCGTTGGCGCGGTTGGCGGGGTACGCCCACCGACTATCTAATCACTCACCCGCAAGGTCTATACATGACGGATGATTAGAGAGCAGAGAGAGCGTAGTGTGTTGATGAAAGTCGCATCAGTGTGCAAATCATGGGCAAGGAAGGGGCCAATTTCTCGGGTTTCAGGCCGTTAATGCTTTCTTCTTCGTCCCTTGCTCCACTGCCACCTCTACCCTTATTTCCAATGAGCTAGCTACCTGTTCATCGTAAAACCTGCCTTTAACCCTTTGACGACAATGGCCCACCGGTGGGTGCCACTATGTATGGACAATGGCTCACAATGGTAGGTGCCACCTCAAAAATTCCCTATTCGCGCGTTTGAAACATTTGTAAGCCCCATTAGCTATAAGAAAATTCTATGAGTAGCACGGCTTACAGAGTTTGTTGAGAGCTGATTTATATACAGTGCGTTTCAAAAGTATGTGCACACCCTCAAAATTCACGTTTGAAAGGGAACCATGAGGTTTCGTGCTATGAAATCCTTCTCAATCGATTTCTCGTAGTCGATAACCTATCAATGGAAGCAAAGCAGATAATATCGCTTCACTTTCGAAAAAAATTTTGGATGAAATTTTTTTCTTTGTTTCAAAAGTATGTGCACACTTAACAAAAGACAAAAACATAGCTGAGATTAGAAATCAGTGGGGCCTCCAGAGTTTCTAATTAGCTCAAACATCCTGTCCGGCATAATCTGAACCACGTTTGGCATAGCTGTTTCGTCGCTGTCGGCCCAAATAGCCTCTACCGCCGCCTTCAGTTCATCCGCGGTATTATACTGCCGGTTGCTAAAGTTAACGCCTTGATCAAGGGCTCCCTATAGGGTTGCAGTAAGGAGGACACACAAGCCAATCTATCGCTTCAGCACCATTTGGTTAAGGCCATTTCTTTGGTAGATTGCGAAGCATCGAAAGACACGTGGTCCTGTTGCTAAAAATGCAATTTTCGCTCCGCTTCGCTAAGGAAGGGCAACAGGTGACATTGGAGCACTGCTTGGTATTCTTTACAGTTCATACGCAATAATGGAACGGCAACTTCTGAATTTCCGCTGATTGCGAAACCGCCGCAGACCCATCAACGGGCCTCTTCCGAAATTCCTTCTCGAGAGCACGAGCGACTCACGGCCAAGCCTCTCCAGTAGTAGCAAAATCCACCCGGCCCGTCAAGATCGAACTCTTTCCATGAGTTAAGATTACCTGAGGAGAGAAAGTCCATAAAAAGTTGCTTGTTTTGAAAATAGGAAATTCTCGAAAAACCGTGTCTTCGCCCGGTGTCCTATCCTATGTTGCCATGTCTGTACGAGCAGACTCCAATGTGGCTAACTTGTGCTGGGCCTTGAAGTGAGTAGCCTTTCTCAGCGTCTGTCGAGTGGTGTATTCATTTGAGCGGATGAGGGGCTTAGTGGTCATTTTCGAGGCTGGAATAAAAATCTGAGCTCGGACTGTCAATGAAGAATCCGACAGGATGTGGGCTACTCTTTTGTTGTTCTGAGCAGTCAAGGATCGTGGATGGAGCGGAGTGTGTGCTGAGTATAATTATCAGGGTGCCAGATAAATCTTCGAATGCATTAAGGAGAACGACCAAGTTATCGTGCGATTTCTAGATTGGAACGTTCATTATCATGCAGAACCTTGATCTGAGCTTGCTCATCTTCAGGAAGAAGTATGGCGCGAATTGACATGATGACGAAATGAAAACAGCAAAGTCGGATTGAAATCGGTGGAAAATTCGGCGCCAAAATCTGATCTTCTTCAAGTGTGCACATACTTTTGAAACAAAGAAAAAAATTTCATCCAAAATTTTTTCGAAAAGTGAGGCGATATTATCTGCTTTGCTTCCATTGATAGGTTATCGACTACGAGAAATCGATTGAGAAGGATTTCATAGCACGAAACCTCATGGTTCCCTTTCAAACGTGAATTTTGAGGGTGTGCACATACTTTTGAAACGCACTGTATTCTGATAATTATCATCAGAAGCTCGCCAGCATATTAATTGGGATTTTGCATTGTTGGCTAGAAGATTAATTACCAATCAGGAGTTCTTCGTCCTCTCATAGCCCTCAGATATGGGAAGGGTTCAAGTGTATCGAAAATTCTCTTGAGAGGTTCTGACCTCCTTCCCTTTGAAACCCGAGTTCCCTTTCCAAATTCTGGAAGTCTCTTGACACCGCATCTACGAAGCGTCAGAACTGGCAGTTATATGTATACGTGTATAGCCGTGAAAGTCTTCTAAAAATTCTATAGACAACCGCATTGGGAACATTCCTGCTCATTTATGACGAGAGTTGGCGCGCGGCCAAAAACAGAGGTGGTCCCATGAGCAACTTACGTGCATCCGCAATGTCGTCAAAGGGTTAAGCATACAGCAACAAGAGCCTGTTCAATAAGTTGAGCTCCACGCAGTAACAAAGTCATTGTTCATTAGTAGAATCAATTTGGGTAAATAGTCCTCTAGTATACGCCACGCTCTTGAATCTTCCCCAAAGTGTGGTGACAGCACCTAGGCATTTGCTCTTTCCAATCCCTGAACAGATCAATCTATAGCTATTTATTTGCATACTATTACTAACCTCATACTTCACAAGCAACTTTCAACAAATGACAAGGATATTACTACATTGATGAGGATCGATACACCCGGTCCTTTTCTACCAGTAACAAAAGCGGAAAATAGCGTATAACTCTCTCTCTCTCTAACAGACTACAACAACATATGAAAAACAAAATTGTAACAACATAATCACAACAATGAGATGGAAATTGATAGATCAGTCACAGACATCGATTTGAAAACCCAACCAATAACATGAACCGTATAGAGCAGTATCCGGCCGGGGATACTTCCCCAAAGTATAGGATTCGTTCCTGGCAGCTGCTGCTACATAGACTTCAGGAGAGACAGCAGAAGGCTTTTTTGGCAAGCCGCGGGCGAAGCTCGTTGGTTCCAAAAGCGTCAACCCCACAACAGGTCAAGAACCACACTGATGAAGCGAGGCCAACCAAACAGGCACATAGTACAACTGAAAAATAAATTTTTGTTTTAAAAGCAGTCAATATGAACTAAATATTTAGAATGGGAAAAAAACAAACTGCACGCAAAGACAAACTTCATCTAATATAATAAAAAAAGGATAAAGCTTTTGTCATTGATCAATCCCTCTTGGGGGGCCAGCCGATGTACAAGTCAGTGTTTTTATCCTCCCAGACAAGTCTGGTACCAATTAACCGACCCCGGAGGGATGGAAGGCTTGGTTGGCCCGGGCGACTCACGACCCAGGATTTGATCCCCGGACCGCTCGCGTGGTAAGCGCTTGCCACTTGCCACTTCCGCCCTGTCATCTATTATACGCCGATGAAAAGCGTGCGCAATCACCAACGGTGTAGATTGCCAAGTGCAACCTGGCCGTAGCCCATAGCCATCATGGCATGAAGGGCAATCTTTAGCGCGACGGTGCAAACCCATTCGACATCCGACCAACCACGTAGCCGTGACTGTCAACAAAGTCAAGTACCCCTAAAAGATTCAGAATGGTTTGAGCAGAATACACACTGACTGATTTCGAACATCAGATGAAGTGTTGGTGTCAGAGGTTGAACATTACGATAAATAATAAATCCGAGCAGATCCACACCACAATTTCACTTCTTCATACCCAAATGAACCCTTTTTTGAACGTTCCTGTACATTTTCGTAACTTTAAACACCCTTAGTAGTAGAACAAAATGAACAGTCGAAATGAACGGTAGAAGAGCCAATCGAATTTGAAAAAAAAGAGAATACTTAGTTGTAATACTCTGAGATCTACTAATACTAGTACTACCACAAGGCACAAAGATTACATCTAAAGATCCACTTGAGGTTCGAGCGCGCGTCTCAGCCACCTTTGAGTGAATGAGCTCAAGGCAGGTGACACGATATATATGGAGGTCGAAAGCGGCCATATATCTACTCTAACAGGTAGTGGGTACTCTAAGGGAGTGGGACCAAGCCGCCTTCTTCTGCAGAAGGTGCGTTTAACGAGCATGCGGCCGTTAAACCTCTTGTGGCTAATACCGGTCGACTCTCCGCTACTGACCCTTACAGTCGACTCTCAGCCGGTAGCAAAGATCAGAGCGTTTTACGCTGATGGGGTCCAGCACGATGAGCCCGCGAAACTCCAGGGAAATCAGGCAGAAAACCAATAGTAACTTATTTGTATTCCTGCTTCTCTCAAGTGGGGGCCAAGTCTGTCTCCCCTGATTAGCTCAGGGGACCCTCCACATCAGGGTGCCTCTCGCTATTTCGTCTAAGTTTCTCTTATCTTCGCGTTATTATATCAAAGTCTTTTTATATCAAAGTCTCTTATCCGAATATGTACCTGCACCCATGTCGTGCAATGTGTAAAACTAGGGTACCCCCAGGAGGCCCGTCGCGCGGCAAAAAGGCAAAGTCAGCGGACGAGTCGCGCGCGCACTATAGGGATTTCGCGTCAAGTTAAAAGAGTGTCCCATTGCACGTCCTACATCGCACATCACGCGCTGCAACTCGTCCGACGACTCTGCCTTCTTGCCGCGCGACGGGCCTCCTGGGGGTACCCAAGTAGTAACTTTTTGTATTCCTTGCTTCTCTTCGAGTGGGTAAAGTCTGTCTCCTCTGATAGCTCAGCCCCACATCAGGGTGCCTTTCGTCTACAGTTTCTCTTATCTTCGCCTTATCAAAGTCTCTTATCCGAATATGTACCTTCAGCCATGAACTCGTGCAATGTGTAAAACTAGGAAGGGAAGCTCTTAGTCGGGAAGTTTCGACCTTCTTTCACTACTTTCTTCAAGTAAATGAGCCACATTTCCCAAATTCTCCTCCCGAGAAAGTGTCCTTTAACGCTAGTGGATCCATCCCATCCCAATGTTTGATCTTTTAAGGCGATACTGTAATTGGCCGTCGATACTGCAATTTCCCAAACTCCGAGAGGACGAGGGGATGGGGATACATATAGCTGTTAACGGTAAAAGGTATGGAAATGAAACTTCTAAATTTCACGAAATTCTTCCCCCATCCCTCCGAAAAAAAAGCCAAATATATTTCCATTTTTCTTTTTTGAAATACAATTCCACTTCGCTAACCTCCGCTACCCAACTTGCACCCTAATAAAATGCGACCAGCCTCGTCTGACTCAGCTAATGAAACGACGACAGCTATTCCCGAGACACTGTCTACTGAACTCACCAAATTTCTATGGATAAATTGTGTGGTGACGTCATTCTCGAAAAAGTTCTTCCATAACGGCGAACGCGTGAGCATGTTTTCTGGGATCCAGCTCTCCGCGAATTTAGGCCATGAGTTATAAACCAGACCAGCGTCCAATCCAGCTACGAATGCCCCTGGAAATCTTTTCTTCACATCATACTGAAGTGCCAACATAATACTTTTTCTAACAATGCTTTATCAGGCCGATGAAAGATACTGCAAATCCAGCCATCTCAGCTTACGAACGATGCGCCAGCGATCGAACAATGCCTTAGCGATTCCAGCGATTCGAATATACATCGATGATACGAAAGATGTACCAGCGATTCGGCTGTCTAAGAAACTGGCGAGAATCCCCTTCATTTACAAGTCAAGGCTTGCGGCTTTCAGAAGGCTCGCGAGAGCGTGAGAAAGTGACGAGAGTCAACGTGCGAATGAACGTCAATGCAAACGAGAAGAGCTCCACCATTTTTTCGCACTATCGAATCGCTGGCGCCTCGCTTGAAGCGCTGGCGCATCGCTCGTACCCCGTAATTCACTAACGGATCGCTGGATCCGCAGTTCTGACATCGGCTTTGAGGACAATTACTCAACTCACCCATGAACGCCGTGAAGAAAACGAGTGCCTTGGCACTATGTGATAGACCTCGTAACATGCCGAATTTAGGTAGATTTGTCAACTAAAAACAAACTTCGGTCTCCAATGGTCCCAAAATCAAGTTCGTCCCAAAATCAAGTTCCAATATAAAAACTAGTA
>MU890221.1:0-26061 GCA_036418205.1 Ostertagia ostertagi
GAACTGTCGTGAATCAATTTCATTGAGAACAACACAATTTCGGCCTTCCCCTCGAGCTCGAACTCGCTAAGTACCATTCTTAAAAGATGCTCACCCAAGAGGCATGCCTGCACGTCTTAATTTTGAATGAAGGTCCCTTTATCGAAAAAATGTTACAATAAACTATAAATTTTTACCATAATAACAACGGATCTGGACAGAGCTCTAACTCAAAACTAACTTCTCTCTTTTTCCTCGTTTTCAGAGAGGCAAATAAGCGGAGAATTCAAAAATGAATTTTTTAGGACTGAAAAAGATGTCAGGAACGGCGCTCTCTATCCATAATCTTGACAAATTTTTCGCTATGCCAAAGGACTTCAACGAGCAAAGACATGCCGACGATAAACAATAAACATCGCTCAACTAGCTGCAAGGTGGCTCACGCAAGGCCAGGCTTACGTGTTCACTGCATAATAAAAGTTATGAGAGTCACCAAACAAAAGGGGTTAATGCATCAATTTATTACCCACTTACATGAAAGGATAAAAAGGATAAAGCTTTCGCCGTTGATCAATCCCGTCTTGGGATTAAGAAAAAAAGAAGAAGAATCCCGTCTTGGGATGCGGCACGCATTCTACTTCCATTTATACATTTACATTTACCTTTACATTCACATTTATACATGAGGCTATCAATTCTTCTTCAGCACTGTAGTCTGTCATGTATGAGACCTTACAGCTCATCCTTTGGACACCAACATTAGTTTTTTTCGTTTTTCTTTCCATTACATTCAGTAAGATTTCTTCTAAATCAACCAACAGGTTTTTGTTCCCAATTTGCTCGATAAATAATTGAAGAAAATCCACAGAAGTCCCTAGTGGCCGCAAAACGTAAAGCATGCGCGGTCTAAAACGTGTTGAATGGATAGAGCAAAAATTGGCCCCAAAACGTAGTGTCAGCGAAATTGGAGCCATAGCGCGACATCTCGCAATTTTAGTCAATCTATGATGTGATCTCTCAATTCGGTGCTTATTAACCCTTCAAAATTTTCAGCAAGCAGAGATAAAATGAATTCCAATTCTCAACTCGATTTTCTGAATCACACATATCGTTATCCGCTCTGTAGAGATTTTGAGCCTGCTGTTCGCCGAGACAGAAGCGCGTGGTTCATGCCTAATGGCCTCAAATGCCTTAAGGCCATGTCAAACTTTTTGAGAGTCCAGCATTTTGCTAGCAGGTGCGGTTCGCGTTCGTGGGCCAGTTAATCGGCCTCGTCTGACTGGGAGGCGCACGGCCGACCCGCTGGACGACAAGCGAAAGTCGGCTCTGGATGTTCGGCAAAGTCTGACATGAGCCTCAGAACGCGATGGTTGTTCCTTCGTCTATCAACATTTAGAAGTTAGTGACGCCTAGAGACTTGCGACAGAATGGCATCCGAAGTTACCGATTCCTTACTGCTACACTTTCTGATATTGTAGCTATCGCGACCCATCCTCCCAATGGTTGACGATCCAGTATCCATAGTTTAATAAACTATACCCCTGTTGAAGGATTTTGCCACTATGTTATGCGGAGGTCTACGGTATTAAGCCCAAAAAGGCGACTAGCGATCGAGGGGAAGCTTATTCACCTGCACTGGGAGCAGAAAAGCGATAAAAAAACTAACAAGCCCTGCCACAATCACATGGAGCGCAGATCGCGCACAGTTACATAAGCCCTATTGGTTTAAGCTGGATATCTTAACAGCCAAAAGAGATCGTGGCCTTTAAGCCAGTTGAGCTTCCGTCGTCGCAAACCCCGTGCTAACACATTCGCAATCAATACCGCGGGGAGTGTGAAGCATGGTGCCAAGAACTTTTTAGGCGTCCGTTGCTGTGTTCATTACTAGTACGGCCAAACCACAACTCAATACGCACTTCTCAAACGGTTAACCAACACCTATTCAATCGCGAAATGTGCTTTTAAGGAAGGTTTTTGACCACAGCGCTAAGAATAAGTCGCGATCGCTCCATCGCTTGTCCGTCGCCGAGTGTGACGTCGGTCTTACAGCAGCACATCGGAAACGGTATTCGCGCGCATGCAAGCGCTCACACTCCGACTAACACACCATGTGGAAAGTTTTCGCATCAGCTGGGACGATTTCTGGTTCGAACCCAAGACAAGTAGCGTGGCAGGAGAGATATGTTTACATCCAAGAGACAGTGTTTCGCTCCTTTTTGAAAACCATACCTATGAAGGATAAGAGATATATGTATCAATCAAAGTCACAAACCTCTGGATGCATTTGTTTGAGAAGATTTTGCGCAGCATGCTGCTGTCCAATCTTGCTACCGCTTGCAATGACCTATGAAATAATCACGTAAATATTATGAGTCGAAAAGCATAAAAGCTGCACATGCGGAAAAAAATGTTAGAATTCAGCAATTAAGGAATGTGAGGACAGCATCAGATAGATACGTAACATGCAAAATTGCTCACTTCAGCTGTCATATCTCCAACAGTCATCGTTACCCGTGTTCGCATTGGTCCCAGTAGTTCCACTTTTGTAGACGGTACTTCCCGACATAGCTTGATGGATCGAAGCAATGCCGTCTGAAAACCTTATATGTGAATTGACATGAGAATAAGGTCACTTCTATGCTTATTAATCCCTTCAACTGACTGAATTTTACTTCATTTCTGAGAGAGCCAATGAGCAATTGAACAGAAAATAAATAAATAGTTAACGAAATGCCAATAAGACTTGGACATCGAAAAATAAATAATTTCTTAAACTCCCCTACTTCCACTTACTAGACCTTGCCGTGTTTCTGCATAACCTAATCGGCAGCTGCGCAGAAAATTACCAAAAACTTTTCGAAAGCTAAACAAATCACCAAAGAGCGTAAACTAAACTAATAATAGCAACGAGTCACCAGCACTCTGACCGTTGCATATTCGATAAACATTGGTGTTTGATTTTTCAAAACACGGGAATCTCCGATCTTTTAGATGAAATAATAAGAACTACCACCAATAAAATAAGTTTCTAAATTCGCAGCACAAGAGTCTAAAATGGATCACTACTTGTATTTTTGCGGTGTCACAAAAGGGGAACATTGATCAGTTTCCAAGCAGCACAAGGCCTCTTGAAAATTTTGGTCTCAAATTGAAATGAATGTTTGCAAATTGAGTCCTTTTTGCGCTGAATTACATACAATTTCTTGAAGTAATCACTAAAAGGCCTAAGAGGTACCGTACCAAGTGGGCGGAGTCCATACTGTCGCCCACCAATTGGGCGCGACCGATGGCACGCTTCCATTTGATTGGGCCGCATAGACTCCACCCACTGGACCGTACTGCGCTCAGCACGACTGCTGCCACTGGATAAACCCGGCATAATTTTTAAATTTTTAAATTGTTATGGATGAGAGGAATGAAGCAACTTCTCGAGTCACAGTATAATAACACTGATGAATTTGCCGATACCACGGGGAGCGCTGCAGGGCACAATTGGTCGGAATCCAACCCAAGAACAGTGCAAGCGCCACTCTGCGTGTCCCCACTGCGCTACCTCCACCGAGTGATTTTCATTTCGATAAAACCTAAACTGTAATATCTTTGGATAGGGCCATTGCTCTGGAAGGCACTGTCCCCAATATTTTCTTTCGTCTTGAATAGCAACTATTCAAAAATTCAAACCAGCGGTTGTCCGCAAAATGATGTCGTTGAATCACAAGCAAACTGTAGCCATAAGCATACTAAATAAGTAGGTTTGCTTCAAATTATGCAAGAAGGCAACGCTGGACGACTTTTGAGCGATTCCCTCGGGAGAGTGCGAATTCCGGGTGGTTCCCCGTTGCAGAGGTAGTCACCACCCGCGCAGTCATATGACGGGGACTTGTCGCTCAGAATACTTGAAGCCATATTCGTCTTCGCCACATTTTTGACATCAAAAACTCCAAAGCTCAGGCGAAAAAAGGGACAAGCACAGGAAGCTCGTTACAGATCCAATTCTTATTGAGGACAGCATACGTAAGTACACTAGAATGCAGTAATTAACAGTCTCCGATAACCAGGACTAGGGTTTTCTAATTTTTGACGAGAAAGCTTTTAGGGAATGGCGTGATTAGGTTTTTGCTCTATTCGAATTGAGAAGTAGTTGAGTAATTAATATTAGCTTAACAGGGATTACAGACGTCCTTACACAACGATTAAATACTTTAAATTTCTCAATCGAGACCTCATTGCGTGCAAAGAGGGCTGCAATACATATCCAATAAAAATATAGGGATTTTCTGCTTTATTCACTGCTCTTTACTGCCCCAGTCTTCGAAAACTTTGCAGCTTTTTTGAATATGTCGATGGACGTGGATTTGACTAAAATTGCCTTTGAGGGTATTTCAACCCGAAGAACACAAATATCGCATCAAGTGCGGAAGAATGTGCTGCCCAGCCAATTCTAGAGACTTGGATCAAGAATTGTGCGGGGGAAACTTGGTCCGGGGGGTGGTAGTTTGACCCGATAGACAGTGAACTGCATAGTTCGTTACGAGTGAGCTTGTAATCTGCGCCACGGGTGCAAAAGTAATGTAATCCCGTGTGGGGCGGAAAACTGGCGTTTTCGCGCTAAAGTGAACAAATAAATAAACTGATGTGGTACTCGCGTTCAAGGAATTAAAATACCCTTGGAGACTGCTTTCTAGCCAAAATGTCACACGTGGACAAATTGCGTCTGAAATCGGTTCAGTTTTTGACGAATAAGGCAGTGAAAAAGGGAGAATAGTGTCAATTTCTTCTCTGCTGTCGAAGATAACAATATCATAAGGTGGCAAATCACCTCAAACCAACAGGTGCCGCTTGGCTTTCTATGAGCCTATCGTTAGAGCAACAGTTTGTGCATGAGGCAATGCTACCGTCTTTTGTAGAACTGAGGACACTTCAAGTAAGCAATCTACAAGGTAAGATCATAACTGACGTTCACCTTTCTGTCACGACTTCAGTGTCAAATGTGTCGGCGCTGGCTCGGCCATTCCCTAAGGAATTGGCGGTGGTCGTTTGCAAAGCAAAACTGATATACGGCCAAACATAAGTGAGCATGTGCATATTCCAATTCGGGGAGCTTTCACGTACTCCACCACCATAATTCAATACTGTTGGCATTAAAATTGGCCAACAAAATGTACCAACTAAAGCACGTTTTACTTCTCCCTAGAAAAATAACACTGAAAACCTAGAATGAATAGCCAATTCATTCCCCGCAAAACTGGGTACTAAATATGCTGACTGACTACCTAATCAACCGAAAACGCTCTTAGGAAAGGAAAACGTTCGGATTTTCGCACTTCCACTGAAACAAATTCAATTTCTATAAATAGAACATGTCAGATAATGCCGGCCTTGGCATGCGGGTGCGTTATCCCACCCGCATGTGAGAAGAGTAATTTTTCGTGATATCCCTCGAGGCGTCTATGTTTCACATGAAATATGAAGGCAATTTTGCACGTTGTACGTCATCGGGAAGGATCAGGGAATTGCACGAAAATACTCTACGAAGGGAAATTAGTGACTAGCCAACTGCTAGGGTCAAGTATTATTTCGGGGTAAATCTTCTAATCCCCTTTCCGCTAATCAATACGAAGAATCTCCTCCATGCCTATGAAGGATACAACGGAAAATGTGTCCGTTGGTGCAACGCATATTTCGGTACTGAAGGGACTAGTGAAACGCGGTTGATAAACGTATCCATTTCCGAAACGGTGAAATATTTTCTAGTTAATGTAAAAAAAAATTCCGTGAGTTATCTCACTTCCAAAAATAAATCCTGCAGTCCTTTGCGAAACGAAAAACATCCTAAAAAAAAAACAAAAAATAATTTAACACTTGACGACAGCTTGGCGAGCGTGACAGAATTTCACCCGATTCTGGCTAGTTTTTTTTTTTGATTTATTTGGCATTTTTCATATTTCAAAACTGTGCGCATGCATTATCTTATCCAAAAAACTGTGCACCAATTACCAGTAGTGAATCATTGAAGAAGATTATGACGATTGTGAAAAATAAACAAAAACGTGTCGAGGTACACGCACAAGGGGCTGTCGTCAAAACGTGTTATATTTCAACAGATCCGAATATATTCTATTTTTAATATTTTTTGCTTCAGGAAGTTGAAGTTAGACAGCTTACGTGCAAGAAAATACATGCATATAATAATTTTAATCACGGTTAATTGAATTCGAGAATTCGGCTCCGGTTGATCTCTTTCTCGGGTGTGCCAGACAACTGACTTCCACTATAGACTTGTGAACGCGTGTACAAAGAACGCTACTGAGATTAACGTGAAAGCCATTACCTGTACGCATAGCCACTAGTAAAATGGAGATAAGCCACTAAGGCTCCTTTCTAAGCTCATCTCCGAAATAATTCACAGCGCTCATTCCCTTGTATACTTATCCAGCTGAGAACAGCAAAGTTTTTCGACACAGTCATAAATCCGGAAAACCCCCTTCAACCGACATCACCCTCTGCCCCTTCAAAAAAATATCAGATGTCTGTTGAAAAATATAAAATGGAATACAGAAAGACTACTCGAACCGAATTCGCTTTGTGCTTCCTTTTCAATGGGCTTCAACATTAGCCCCAGCAATTTCTTATGGCCAAGTGAGCAATCTACTTAACAAAATTAAATGAATCAAGTCATGTGCACCTGCTAAGCTCTGCCCAACGCAGACCACCTTATTTTTTACTATTGTCGCAATTCCCTCGCTTCCGATCACATTGATGGAATGAAATCTAATCTATCAGACAAGAAAATTCATTTCCATAGAAAAAAATCAGAGCAGATAATTGCAATTTCCTTTATAACAACAATAACAGGTCAATGATTTGAAAAAAGCTCTCAAGCTTCCATGACTCATTGCTCTAAATGAAAGTGATCTAGCTGTAATGCAAGATCGACCTTTTCAATCGACATTTGCATCTGCAAAGTCGTGTATCCCGGACAACTTGCCTTTAAACTTCATCGGGCTCAAAAACCAACATAATCCTCTTTTCGGGATTTACAAAGGAAAAGTAAACAAGCAGACCTGGAGAAGAATAAGAATTGCTTCAACAATCGCAATTATGGTCTAAAAGTAACGGAGAATGCATACAAACTATGAAAAGACAGGAACTTATCAAAATCAACAGGTTGAGTCAAAATAGGCTTGCAATGTAATCCTCTCTCACCTCATGACACTAACCATAAGGCCCAAGACTTATACAACTGGTGTCAATACATACAGATGCCTTTTATAAGATACGTAAATAGTGATGAAAATTTCACACGTCTGCCGTCAATGGAAGTGTTCATTATAACCTATCATGGATACGGCACCAGATTATTACGGATTGCTACACTGATTTCTACATCAGCTGGAGCGCTACAGGTCAAATTCTAATGCCACTACGATTCTGAATAGGAGTGAACTCCCGAGGAGTCATTCGCTGTTATCTGGAAGAGTTTGTGATTCCTCTTTCAAATATGATAACGTAGCTTCGTCCCACATGACGTAGAAAAATAATTGCGGAGTTAGGGCGCTAAGATTTTCCTCACCTTGTCGGGTTACCTAACTTAACACCTTTCGAATTTTTAATACGTGATCAAGATTACGATTACCATCGAAACGGCAGAGGCTTTGGTGCTTTTACTGCACTCGAATGCCAAGAGTTTTTCCTGAGCTGTCTGAGGAGTTTTAGGCAAAGAGAATTGACTGTGCAGTTACTAAAGCGTTTGGAACAAGTGATGGAGAGCTGTGACGTTTAAACAATAGCGAAAGGAGAGAGCTGGCACTAAGATCTGCAATAGAAGAAGAATGGATGCATCCAAAAAAGGGAAAGTGGCAACAATTTGTAAATTCAGTCTCAACTACTGCTCAGCTCTATCATCACCCTAGGGAGGCTAAATCCTTCGCCAATGCATTCTTTCGACCATGACAAATTTCGGCATAGCCACAACAATTTCTCAAATCTACCTAGACATAGTGTTGTACTGGATAGCATAAACTTAGAAGGTTTGACTGGAAGACTGATGTTCCAACCTGACTACATCTCGAAGCTTACTACTACAGCATCAATAAAGCTGCAATAATGGGAACAACTAGCAGAAAATCTAAAAGTAATGTGTAATTACTGCTTGTTAAAGCTGCACACGAGGTTGTTATAACACTTTTTGGCTGAACTTTTCAGGGAGTTCGCCTTCGTCGGAGCTTTTATCAGATCCACGGGATCAGCTGAACGACACGCACAGCACAGAAGGCCTTCGAATGGTCCGTATTCCGGTCTATTACTGTGTGTCGTTAGCTGATCCGGTGGATCTGATCAAGGCTCCGAAGGCGAACTAACCAAAACCTTAGCCGATAAAGTATTATAACAAGATCATGTGCAGCTCTAACCAGTGATTACTCATCACCGATAAGCCGAGGTTTACGAACAATGGCCATGAACATGACGAGTGAAAGTAATGTGCTGGCGCTTCCACTTGTACTCTCATGGCAGATTGCATCTTTTGACTGGAATCTTGCAATCAATGAGGGTAAAGGTGTTGACATAATTTATTTTGACCTATCCAAAGCATTTGATAAGGTTAATCATGAGAAACTTATACTTAAGCTCTGGAAGTTTAGGAATTGAAGGCCCCATACTTAGCTGGATTCGATCTTATTTGAAAGATAGGCGGATGTATGTTAAAGTGGGAAATCAATTCTCGCAAAAATACTCTTGCACCAGTGGCGTCCCACAAGGAGGAGTATTGTCACCCTTATTATTTGTTGCATATACCTATGACCTGCCCTCTTATATGAATACAAACCCCCTAGTCAAAATTAAGGTATACGCTGATGACATTAAAATATACGGAAGTTACAAAGATAAAAATTCATGACCTACTGCTATACAAGCATAACTCACTCTATTATCAGCAAACAACATGAATGGGCGTATGGATTGCGGAGTAATACCATATAAATTTGCGAAAACGTCGCGTCCTTCACCTAGAAACCAGTTATCAACCATTACAATTGTGACGATATTACACTCATATTCCTAAAGAATTCTAGATATGTAGGGTCCTCATAACATATCCGGTGTTGAATTTTTCCGCTCACAAATTCGAGTCCTTATTTCGCGCAATTTCTTCGAGAAAATATTCGGCACAATGATGTTTCAATCTTTTTGAAACTCTATAAAGCATATGTTGTTCCCATACTTGAATATGGTTCGCAGATATGGAGCCCTCACATTAAGAAACTTCAAGCTAAAATTGAAAAGGTTCAACAGACTTTTACTAGAATTTTGATGTATCGATGTTATGCAAATCCTGCCTATCCACAAGCTTTACCCGATTACAAAAACCGCTTGCTCGCTTGAATCTTAAGTCATTGATGTACAGGAGGGTATTCAATGATATCGTATTCTGTTTCAAATTGTTGAAAGGTGAACTCAAGCTGAGACCAAGCAAGTACTGGATAATGAGACCGAGCAGAGGTCGCATCACTTCATTATCACTACAATGTCCTAGATTATACAGAAATCATCAGGTTCAGGTTTTTAACTCGCTATGCTTTCGCGGAGCGAGATGGCTTCAATTATTACCTTCAGACTTGCAACTGGCACAAAACACCGATACGTTCAAAAGAAAATTAAAGAACATTGACTTACTTGCCTTATTAGGCATCAACGATTTCGAATAATATGTGTCTGTGAACTTTCCGCTTGTGGGTAAAATACTGCTTAAATTGTGTTTACTTTAAGTCGATGACTCTCATTTTATAACGATTTGGTTTCTGACTAATTATTGTAGCGCACCCCCACCTACGAGATGCATATAATAAATAAAATAAATAAAACAAATAAACTTTGATTTAATAAGTGTAATATTCCACGTACCCTCTACACCCAATAAAGTCAAGTGAAAATCCTCTTCAGCCCAAGATCAAAGCCCTTGGCTTGGCAAAGTGCGCACCGACAAGCAGATATCGAAAGCGTCAGATTGGTGTGAGAAGCTCGTCATGAAACAGAATCCGAATAAGCACTGAGGAAATATTAATAATGTATATCGTTTCTACAAAATCATTCCGTAATGAACTACACAACGAAAATAAGGTATTTTTTCAACGGACATGGTCATTACTTTATTGAAACGCTCAAAGGGACGCCCTGCCTACAGCAATACAACTTCAGCCCTGTTTAAGCAGATCTTTATTCAAATGTCGAACTTCAATGATCTGAAGCTCTATATATTCCTAAATCAACGAGCTGAACTGCTAATTTACATGACCTCAGGGGGAGTAAAGCCGTTATATATTTGAAAACTTACGTAGTCTGGCGACACAAAACTGTAGAATAAAGAATAATTCCACTAACGTTACATAGTTTTTAGAATTTTTGATGATGCAAACATTAAATTCCAACTATCAGACAGCGAAGCAACTGTATGCAGGTATGAAGTAGGCCTAGCAAATACGGTACCTGATCATCATAATTTTTCTCAGTTGCATCTGGAGGTTGAATGGTGGCCATGAAGTCATCGTTGAAGCGGATTTCCGGTATCAGAACCTGTTTACAAAATTTCGAAATCATTGCATGAAAAGTAATGCAGAAAATATTTTAAAAACAAATTGAATAAGTCGGTCGGGTAATAATAAGGACCGAACTCACTGCGAGCGCCTGTTTCGCAGCCACCATTTTTGCAATACGCTTACTTGGACCTTCGCCACGACCAACTATTATCGAATCTAGAAAATCACGGTGCAATCAATGAGAACATGATAATCGATAATTGGATCGGGGTCTCATCCAGCTGGGAGGGGGTATATGGCGCGACAGTTCACTCTCCTCGAAGATTTCCTCCCCATGCAAAAATTGGAATTTATGTAAGCAGCGGCAACTATCACACCACATTCTTTTCACTGATGAAACCTCTGGATTGAAATAAACACTTGGAATAACTTCCTCAGGTGCGGAAACAAACAAAAACTACTTCATCCACCCTTCGCCATCAGCACCATTGCTTTGAACCGAACAGGCTTAGCTATGTCCTTGATTATTACGCAGCAATTTGCACCCGAATAGATTTCTTGACTACCACAATACCCGTAGCATGGAATGGTTTTGTTGCGTTCCTGCAATGATTTAGTCTCTCCAAAGCAAGTTTACAATAAATAAATTCTTTTCCCAAGGCTACACTCGCACCATAAAGGAAACAGAGGGCAAGAACGATTCTACTACCAGCGCAGACGACTAGAGAAGGGCGAATGGCCCGGCTCCAAAACCCAAGAAGGAAGGTGAAAGCCCTAGGATTAAGCCTTGGAAGGAAGGATCCTGATCGTAAGAGCACATAGTGCAGTGAGCCAAATACATTGTGGCAAAGTTTGGAAATGGTAGATTACAAATGAATCAATATGTCCTCTGTATTAAAGCGAGACTGAGCGCAGTGCAAAAGATCAGTCGACGGTTTAAAGAACAGACGTTCAAGTTTCCATGGACCACCATAGGTATTAGCAAGTACCTTACAAAATTTTGAGCATAACGATTGTGTAGCTTATAGCAGCAAAGTAAAGTACAGTATAGATAACCTTTTAGTTGTGCAATCCATCATCAAAACAGCATGCAAATATTGGAATGTCTCGCCCAAAATACAAATATTCAAGCTTGAGCACTCACCGAAAAGAGATATTAGGTTGTCCCAAAAGTTCGTGCCACTTTTGAACATTTTTTTAAGTTAAAATAATCTCAACAAAAAGCAATATCCACCATCAATATACGGTCCATCACTGTCAATCGTAATATGAAGCTGCAAACATATCCAAGGAGATCGATGTCGTGATATCTCGGAATTCCGCAGTTATCCAGTGATAAAGTTGAGTAATGCGCCGATTTTCGATGGCTCTTTCTGATTGAAATCGTATTTATTTGCCGCAAGAGCGCTGCTCCAAGCCCAAGAAGAAGTAAATTTGACCTTCGATGGAGGCCTGATCGTGCTGTTGCAGGCTGGATCTGGCGACTCCGAGTGACCTTTTAAATCTAAAGCGGTGAGCGCGGGCATACTTTATTGAATTGTGATCATATCAAATGGAGTTTTCCTAACAGCTCCAAGCGTTGATTACAGGAGACCAGTCCTCTTACAAGACCAAAGCCGGAGAGAAGTTCTCAGTGTACTGGCTTTCGTAATTTAGCTTTTTACATAAGTGCGGCCAAAGCGTTTCTTTTTCGTTATTCAGCCCCTTCTGATTGATCATAGCCACTGCCTGAGTTGAAGTGAGCCATATAGCAATCACCAACTAATCGCAATGTAGCGACCGGTTGTTCAGACCACACACGCGATGGTCAGTAGCATAGGTCTTGACTGAACTCGTGTCACACTTATGTGCTACTGTCATTTCAGAAGGATTTCTTTGTTAAGCTCTGCGAATTCAAAGGAGAACACACCTCATCATATGTACCTGAAAGGCTCGAGTGTGGCGGTAACATAGCAAAAGGAACCGGGTGGATTGCCTACAACAGAGGAGCACCGCAGGTCCATTCCCTCAAACATCAATTCCCTTCGCGGATCAGGATTCTATAGCGGCTTCAGTCTCCAGAGAGAAGCATGTTTACATTAGATACCGCTAGTGACAGACATAGGAAACGCATCGCCAGAGCAAATGTTGCTCCTGCATTCAGAACGGTTGTGGCCTCACCAGAAAAAATGAAAAAAAAAAGTCAAAGGTGCTGGAAAACATTGCAGTCTCCTTTCTTTACATTTTAAATCGAAAGAAAGCAAACGGGCAGCATAGAGTAATGCTATGGTTTAGTCAACAAAGTGTGTCTTCGCAGCCCACTTGACGTATTCGGAAATCGCGAAAATGAGAGTTATTGGCATGAGGTGCCAAAAAAGTCACAATTATGGATAACCTAATACTATAAAAGCCTAATCTATACTACCTATCACTCTAATCACGATAAACAGGTGCAATTGTGTCATAAAAATGTTGAACTGTGAAAAATGCGCTTAATATGAAAAACAAAGTGGTCAGTAAAAGAAACCTCGTTTCTTCAATGTGATAAATAGTTCGTCCTTCAAAGCCCGTTGCGAGTATTCATGCAGCACCGTAATCGAAGACTTTCCTTGAGGATTCATAACAAAGCTTCGCTTGTGGAAACGTGGATCTGCTGACTCAATGTGTATTAACGCCAACTGCAAAGTACAAGATAACTTGACAGTCAGATATTACACTGTTTAATTATTTCGAAATAGTAAAAGGATAAAATATTTGATGAGCGGTTCTACACGGAATCAACCAACAGCAAAACTCACTCCAGCAGGCGCCTTCTCCTTCTTCTTTAACACCTCCTTCATTTTCATAGGAACACCTTAAATTTTCAGTATAACAATTAGCGATGCATTCAATCTATCGTTTGTTTCAAACGAGCTGTTAAATGATAAAAATACAGTTCTACATGTACAATCATACAGCAAAAACTCTGAATAACAGGCTCCGGTGAGCTATAAAACGATCCTGATCTAAAACAATCACTTACTGAGTACCTACCTGAATCTTTCAGTGCTTGGTCCAGTTGTTTCTCGCGATAGGCAGCTTTCTTCTCCTTGAAATTGTTGAACTTTTTAACCTAGATAGAAGTTAGGACAATGTTTCAGGTTTTTATCGCAACGACATCTGTGACAACCCAAAAGCGATCTAAATACCTGAATAGTTTTAAACTTAAACAGTTTTTCAGCATACTTGCGATACTCTTCTCCACTTAGTAAGTAATCCTCTTGACGCTGAAATATTAACGTCTTTGTGATGTGATGTTTGTGATGTGCGATTCCAACATACAGAAGAGATATGATAACGAAATCCAGAGCAATAACTTGATTTTCAGTGCAGTTATTTAGCATTATTTTCAGTGTAGTATTGCATCACAAGCCTATAGGTATCATTAATGTGCATACAGTGTCATAGTTTCTCGATCATATAACCCAGTGCTCACGTAGTGAACACTTCCCAATCCCTCTCTTAGCAATATCGCTCTTACCATTAGACCTGTCACAGGAAACTCACAACTTTTCCGCAACAATCATACGCACTGGGCCATTCTTTTATTATAGATCTGAATTGAAAGTACGAGTTCCGCACCACATCCGTTCCTGAATTCCTGGGGAAGCCACTTTTCCCGAACACTGTTTTCGGTAAAGTCGCTTTGAAGGAGGGTTCCATGATAGCGTCGGAGGTTGAAGAGGGAAGTTACCTGGCGGAAGGAGAGAAGGACCTTCTGAGGGTGCGGACCGATACACGATTCGCAGCAAAGGATATGCACCGGCTATCTAGCATGGTCCGCTATCGCAGCGGCTCGCCCAGCCGTCGCCGTCGGGATCCTAGCAGAATAACACGCAAATCAACGCTCGAAAGCGCTCCGCTTTTGGGTTCTAGTTACTTTTTCTTGGTTTTTTCTCGATCCCTGCATTTCTGACCACCTCCGCCTTAATTTCTAATGAGCTGCCTTCTCAGCGTTAATTTCGCTTTTATGTCCAAAAAAATATTTGGGATGGAAAATTTTGCCCACCGGGGGAAATTTTTGTATCATGCACTATTAGTTCCACCACTACGACCGCAAGAAGAGCTAAGAGAACTACCAAACAAAGTCAAGTGAGGCTATTGAGTATACTTCAAGCGCCCACTTGAATCTAGCCTTGATGAAGAAAATAATTTTCTTGCATAGCCTGCACAGCAATTTAACACGGCTGCTTTGGCACGAGCTGCCTATCTAGCATTCACTTGAGTGCTATTCTAGCAGCTAGTACAACAAACTTCGACAATTGATAACTCATCACTCTGCAAGTACGTTAAGAGTTTTGACTTTAAGATTGCTGACTTATTCAAATGAGGGGGGCCTGTTAACCGTCTAGTTTACCTGTCTCCCACCAATCATAAGCTAAAAAGAAGAAGTTGAGTGAAAAAACGGCAAAAACGACACGTGAATGTGAAATTAGATTTTTTCACTCTCACACAAACTGTAAATGATTTAGCGTAAATTGCGAAATAGAGCAAAACTAGCATTAGAAGCGCAAATTTCTGGGCGAGAAAACCTTGTATTGCGAAACAAGTGAGAGCTTGATAAAAACGAAGTGGAGCTTAACAGTACGTACCTCTTACGACACCTCGTGAAGCTGTTTCACTAGACAAAGTGAAATGGGCAACTTACCAAAGTGAACATCAGGATAGGTATCCACCAATGAAACACGAATTCATCAATGGTGGAAGAACGATGAAGGAAGCCTTTATATGAACATAATCTGTGCTCATCGAACCTAGCCGAGAAGGGCAATAAGTGTCCATTATAGCACTTTCGCCAGTTTCGGAAAGTACGACAAGCATTAGAAAAGGCAATCGAGGAAGCGAATGGAGGAATCTAGTAATCCAAGCTGTCATGAGTACATCATGATAAATGAGATAAAGTGAGTGAATGAGTTGACACTTCATTCATAAATTAGCACTGCTTCATAGGAAATGCAGCCCAAAAGCTGAAACTTACCTCAAACACCCTTGTTAAAAATACACTTGAAAACTGACGAAAATACTGGAACGCGATAAACTTGATAGGCAAATGCTAACACAGACATGACGGGAACATACAAGCAATAAAGACATTCATGTGGGACGCATTAATAAACGTAAAAGACCACTACGCACTACGCACTTTCCTTTTTCGATTTGACCCCCTCTAGTCAGTCCTGACCGCACACTTCAAACATAGGCTTACGGTTAGCTATTTAAAAAAGTAGGAGATTCTGGGAATCTACACCTCTTCAACAAACAAACACAGCAAACCTCAATTTTAACAGCAGGTGCGATGAGCTTCTGCTTAATTTCGCTTTCCAGGGTTGATTCGGTGGCAACATTCTTCTGTTTCTCAGCCTCCTCCGCAAGGGCAGCGTCCTTAATGAAACCGAAATACGAAACAGAATGTGTTGTGAGTAATAATATTGTGTAATTACCCTTTCAAGAACTCTCCGCTGATGAAGGCATGGCACACCTGTGACAGGAATACGATGGTCCCGAACTCCTTGAGTTCCGATGAAGTAAGGCTTTGCCAACGATATCACACGAGACTTCCGATGCTGTGAAAGATTCGTAAACATAAACAGGCAACCCTAGCCAAACAGGCATCACTTTTCAAAAGTCGTTCAAATGACAGTTGAAAAAAGAACTTACCAGATATACCGGCATCCCACTGTTATGTGTGATACGAGCCCATCCCTCTGGGAGATTCATGAAATGATCATGTTCAAGACGTTCAGGCACGTATTTCCATCTAAACAAATAAGTTCATTTGTCAATAACAACAAGTAGCAACATGTGCAAACAACATGTAAACAGGTGAAGAAATGTATACACACAAAATGCTACTACTGGTTGCGCTGTTAGCAGAGAAATTGTGTATTATGACTGCAGAGTGACCAATTCTGACGCTATAAACACATATTAGGTTGGAAGGATAGACCTTGAACACTTCAAGCGAATTTATTCTGAAAACTAATCAGAACTCTTTCCAAAGGTTTGTCGCTTATATGTTTCCAACTTCAAAGATTATCAATGGTCGGAATACTGGACGATTGGACGATGACCCCGAAAAATGGGCATACGTGCTTCAGGGAAAGAAAAGTACTATACCAAAACTTACATTACAGGGGTCGGTTCCGAATCTTCCGCTTCCTTTTTTATTTTATCAACAGCTTCTTCCAAAATGTCGTGGACGTCAAGACTGTCATCATATAGGTCATCTGGAATATAACAAACGCTAACTATAGACGAGTTAATATTGGATAGTAATGAACGTAATAATAATTACCTTCGTATTCGATTTCTTGATCATCTTCAATAGCCTTCTGCGAACACGATTCCGACCTGAAAATGATGAGGGACTTTGGTCACACCTACATTTATAAATTACTGAAGAACATCTTGCGGAAACCTTACCTTTCGCCAGTTGAAACCGATGCAGAAACATGCGAGACTGGACATGCCGACCCATTCACATTTTTCCACCGGTCATCTTAAAAAAATCCACTGCAATCAAAATTATGAAAACAGTTAGACAGCAGTGCATCACAGATCAATTCAAGTCTCAGACCGCCGTCACACTCGGCGACGGTCTAAAAAAAAGACTTCAAAAGCTATCTACGCCGCAAACATGTTTCAAGAAGCATTCAGACATTCAGATTTCAGCTCCCTGAATTAGAAATAACTCACCTGTGAGAGACGCTGTAGATGGGCATGCATTCCCTTCGACCTCCTCCAATCGAGGCCTTTTTGGAGAAGGCGATTCATCATCTTCTTCAGCACCGTCGTCCTCGTCATCCTCGTCTCTTCTTCTTCTTCGTCATCATAATCGCCATTACTACTTGACTCTTCAAAGATTTTGTTAGTAAAGGTATAGAAGGGTTCAATACAGTATAAAAGGGAGGGCGAACAAACCATAATATTCATCATCTTCATCTTCATCATCATCATCGCCAGCCTCCTGCAGCATTCTCAGAATCTCCTCTTTCTTCCGTAGTAGTTCCAAAACCGAGGCATCGTCAGCCATTCTAAAAAGGTGTGGAGTATGTTGACAGTTATAATAAGTTTTAGACGTGATATCCTGTTCTAACTGAAGCGTTCCGAAGATATAATAACAGATTCAATTCAAATGCCCAAGCACAAATAAGGTTATTATAATGGGTTGGATATAACCCTACTTTAATCTACTTGATTCAACAGAAGATCTGTACAGGTAAAGACGCCCTTGTAAGGCAAGTGTGTGCGCGCAAGAATAGAAAATGTGCAAAAATAAAGAACGATCCCATAGAACTAATAAACGTGATGGGGCGATTTTTCACCTCCCTTCAAGAAGGGATAGTATACGGGGTAAGGGTCGCTAGGACAGAAAGCGACAATTAGGCTATGCCAAACTAGCAGCAAAACCACGCAATGTCAAATTCGTAAACAGTAGCACCGATGGCACTTGCTCTATCATTGAGTCTTTTCTTGGGAGTTTGACACCTAAGCTATTCCCCTCCAAACTCGCTGTGAACGTAACTATGGAGAGAAATCAATTCGAACTTAATATACGAGTAGGCTTACAACGCTCAATGATGCAGTGGTCATGGGACCACAAGGTCTGGATATAATTGGCGAAAAATAGCGTCGATGACAAAACAAAGGCCACACCTGTGATCAAACCCATTGAACCTTCTTACCTTTGTCATTTTTACCCCCTTGATGTTAGGATTCTTTTCAGAGAATTTTTGGATCTCATCCAGTGAGAAGACATGTGGTGCGACAGTTGCTACAGTCTACAAAAACTTCAAATTTTGCGAGGAGGAGATCCCCAAAATGCGTGAACTATATATTTCGTTTCCACTTCTACACGCACCCCGAAGCTCCCTTGCTTGCAAATTGGATTACTTCAGGCGATATGAACTGGTGCACCACATGCTCAGCAAAAACGGAACCACCAGCGAGAATTTTGTCGGCACTACGGTTCTAAATGTGCAATGGTAGCAAAAAATCAAACTTTTTAACGGCCTTGCTTTACCCATTTTACCTGTTATCGCGATAGCAGCTTGCTAACAAAACCAAATCAAAGGCGTCAGGAAATCAATAGAAATTGCCAAAAGTGATATCAGTCTGAAAAACTTGAAATCCGACAGTCCATTCCTAAATTACGACTGTGAATCTTTCCAATACAACCAGCCATCTATAAAGGATATAATAAAAACTGCACTATGTACTAATCGATTGAATGTCACACTTATTCCTCACTAAAAACCATAAATGACATCCCAAAACTTTCAAATTGTATGGGGAACGCAAAATGCCATCGAGCGTCTTCTTCAAATTGCCTTGCGGCTGCGTAGCGTGCGCATTATATTGAGCGCACGTATTGCATCCAATCTTTCCCTTGCACCGAAGATCCGCAGCCATCACGGTTGCACATCGAGGAAGGGGATTGGAGCTTATGCCCTCGGAGGGGGGGGATATTTAACACGTTGACGACCGTGTGGTAGGACGTTATACCACTTTTTCGCATTGAGCAGACTAGTTTTCCTCATTTTATTTGGCGTTTTTTCCTGTTCCACAACGATTCACATTATTGGATCCAAAAACAAATTTCTTCATCACTGATAATGAAAACGCTGAAGTGTTAATGCCTATTAATGAGAGAATAAGGAAAAATGTTGAAGCAGTACGCGCACAACGGCGGTCGTCAACGTGTTAAATTAGGACCGATGGTAGGTATATGTCTGTCTATTGTACTGTCTATATTGTCTCCACCTCAGGGGATTTCATGCACCTAGTTACAGCCCAACTGCCCTCATTGGATGAAAGGGGTCAAGCTGGTGACTGACCGTTTACTTCGCCTTCGGCATTTGTGCTTTGCTTTGCTTAAGAGCATGAGTCGAGAACTTCGAATAATAATCCATTGCCACCCTGGGATACCCACGTCATTTTATGTCTGGCGAGTCAGAGCACTCTGAAGTTTGGAGTGAGATTCGCCATAATACACTACACCGCGCCCAGAGGAGGGGCAACGCCAGGGGGAAATGCTTACCAACTACCAGAATCCCTTACGCCTCTGTAGGTACATAATTGTTCCAGTACTATAGTGGGCTCACTTATTGTATGTCCTCCTCAACGAAACCGCAGGAATTGTCGAGACAAGATTTTGCCACACATCTTTCATGTATGGACGTCTCTGCAATTTTCCGAATTATAGTTGGACTTGAGAAGTAAAACTCCAGCGTAGTCGGAGAAGTGGCTCTGCTACCCTATGGGACGAGGAGAAATACGCAGTGGACTGGTAGGAGGACAGGGTCAACCGTCACGATGAACCAATTTTCGAGAATTTTACGATCCCCTTCTAGAGGGCCTCGATACGACCCCCCCTTCCTCAGGGTCAACTCTTCACCACCCTCGCCTGTCATCGCCATCATCATGGGGCTCATTCTATAGTATTGGATTCTGAGACCAGTCGACACAGTCCAAACTCCGCTCACCTTTTTCCTCCAAAAAATAAAACAACCGAACGAGCGGGGGGGAGGGGCTTATACTACATGAAAGGTAACCAATGCTGCATCACTTCCTTAACCTTATCTCGCGATACTACCCCCCCCCCCCCACCCCTCTTTTTCCGCCCCAAAATCGCCTGCCAACCCTGCGTTGGACTTTGTCCAACGCATGGGTTGACCTTGATAGGAGACCTACCCAACGAGCGATCGGTGACAGTTAATGGGGGGGGGGCATCCTATCAATGAGGTTACACTCGTCTGGCTCAGCATTTATCTCGAGTCGATGATCACGGGTAGTACGCAGCTCCACCACGAAGGTAGCGCGATCGCTCCCTGTGAAAGGAAACGATCATGCTGGATTCCACTTGAATTGTGCTCAAGCGTTATCAACCGAAGGACTTGAGATAGAACCTGAGACAGAGAAGAGTAGGAGGGGGGTGCAACCCTAAAAACACGACACAGTAAGATAATATAGGGCTGTTTACCCTAGAATGAATATCGGACGACGATATCAACTCAAGAACGCAGCCGTTGCAACCCCTTCCACGTCCAGTACGTAGGTGGTGCAGTGCAGTGTTCCGGAGGTAGGTCCCGAAATCTTATCACATCCTTGATAAGGCATTGCTGCCTCTGAAGTATCGAGCATTGCATGCAAGGTTCCCTGCTTCCTCCCCATGCGTTTTACCGCGACCGTTTTCGTGGCCAGACTACGGGGCGTAACCCAAGAGCGGTACACGGCCGGCGATGGGTCCCCAATTTGAGGGCGAGGTTCCACATCCTCCATGTTCACTGTCGCGATAGGCAAGAGCGAAGACGGGTGGATGAAACTGGGGTTTCAGCTTCAAACACCGTTAGCAAGATGATTCGTGGTAGTGCAGGGAATGCAAGGGATCAGAGAGTGTGAAAGCCACTAGGCGTGAGGTAAAGACTGGAGCGTGCGAGGTGTCGCTGGTCCCGAGGCTCTATTTGTACGAGAGAGTGTAGATGAGGGCAGGACACCAACACTCTTGGAAAGGCATGTTCATTTACGGCGACGCTGGGTCGAAAGAATCTTAGGGTATGGTTCACTAGGAAGAGAAGCAGCAATTTTTCGCTTTTGACAGCGCGGAAATTTTCCCCAGTTCCATTACGCTCTGGAATGAACTGAGGTTTCCTGCAGCAAAAGGATTCGCGCTGCGAGAAGCGACAAATTCGCTTGCTGTCCTAGCGACGCACATCCTGAACAGGGTGAAAATCGCTCGAGGAAACGACAACAGGGTCGTCGAGGATTCTTTCACACTCTCCCACGCGATGCTCACTCTTCGCCACCGGCGAGCCATCTGCGTCGGCTCCGCGCATGCTTTCACTCTCGACACTACTCTCACACGAGTAGAGAGCCATGGTCGAGGACATCCTTGACCGTTATTCACCCTTCTGAATTGCCAAGTTGCAGCTAGGGGGATTCATCCTCGACGACGCAGTGGTCAGCTCCGGATCATCAAAAGTAGTATTATAGGGACTCCTGAATATGACAACTCCCGAAATGTAACCTTTTTCGGTCTCTTGGATCTATTGCTCACGTCCAGAATGGGAATTTGCCCTTGGGCGGGGATTTATCACCAAAGTTCACCACGTATTATCCTGAGGCGCAGTTCGATTCAAGTGACCGTTTCTACTGCGATATCGTCGATCCTTGCCAGTTGTTCTCACTCGGAAGTATCCATGTGCGCGTATGTGATGAGCTCTGGGTGTGTGCCTTGCGTGCTAGCATGCAAATGACAGGAAACCACATGGGAGGCGAGCAATGACCGTCATCAGCAACAAAGCCTATGTCACGTCTGCAACTGCTTCTTAGAGTTTAGCAGAGCCACCACGAGGGGCCTGGCAAGCTACACGTGAGCATTCGTTATGTCGAAAACTGACCTTGCATAGGCCACATTCCTTTGACCTGAGAGAGAACCCCCCGCCATACGCCAACGTTGGGCAGGACTCGTATGGGAGGAGTGGTAAAACTCCCAGAAGTCCTAGCAGGCTACTAGTCGTCAAGTATTTAACACGTTGACGACAACGCAGGACACATACGTCCCGCACTTTGCAGGCCATAACGGACAGCGCGGGACGTATGTGTCCTGCGCCCAATAAATTCATTTTCTTCCGCGCACGCGCCATTCTTTTCTTAGTTTTTCGTACATATCATTTGGAAGAAACCTTAGTATAGCTACCAAGATAGTGGCCCACAAAATGCTCACGTATGTCATGATTCAGACGAAGATTCCCGATACCTTACAACGCACTTACTTCATTTAATTTCTCATTTATTTTTTCTTTTCATTAATGTGACAATTAAAAGAGTAGAAGAAGTAAATGTGGAACCTAAGGGATTGCAAGGTATGTGTTTTGATCGAGACAATCAATTCAAAACTCCTTTTAGCATTCATTGTAGCTAGGTTTGACTAATTTTGCTTTTCTCATTGTTATTTCACGTCTTTTGATGGAATTTCCTCTACTGTTCTCCTGGGTAGCTTCTGCACGCTGGAAGGTAGCGATATTACTTTTGATCAGACATTGTTTTGTGCATCTATATAACCAAAATCCGCTTGAATTACCGGAGGCGGGCGCGCTCGCAAAATCCGCCGGTCCCACGCGGCCAAAAAAGCCAAAACGCGCGTTGTCGTCAACGTGTTAAAGGAACCACCCCCTCGTTCCCGGAAAAATCATGATTATCTCACTTTAAATCCAACTGGCTCGATACCCACTGTTTACGATAGGGACAAAAAATTGCATCGTTTCGGCAAACAATCCGAAAAACCGTAAGGAACAAAAACCAAAAACCAAAATCCTTCGCGCTCGCAGGGATCTCCGCGAAGTGTCCTGGCATGCCGGGCGGACGTCTGGTGCGTTTGGCCTCTTAGCGATTGAGCGAAGTCTAGAAAGGCAATGGCCGCTTAGGCAGATGTCGGACTCCGCGATTTAAGCGGTCATCACTAGCAGTTTTGGCGATTCAACGAAACGACTCGCACTAACTGGCCTCCCAGGACACCAAGCAGGAGTGGTCTTCGGGGATATTATCGTCTACTGTGGTACTGTAGAATTATCCTTCACACACCTTTTACACACCTGTATTCGAACTGAGCATGATGTTGCACGGATTTAGTACTTATCGTCCCAACCATAGGAGCAGCTAAATAAGGCAATTAAAGCAACAATCCCGATGAGGTCGTGCCGAAAATCTATTCTGTGGGTAGGAAAGAGTAGCCCACGAGTATTAGGCCGATGTCAGACTTTGCGAATCGCGCGATTCGCTAGCGTCTGCGGTCGCGTCGCGGCCAGTGAATCACTCAATTGGCTGGTACCGCAACGCGACCGCGGACGCTAGCGAATCGCGCGAATCGCTAGTAGCGAATCGCGCGATTCGCAAAGTCTGACATCGGCCTTACAGATATGCCGTTGTCACAGCTCGTAAATGCGCGACATAGCGCTAAGCCTTAGTGATCTGAAGGCGAATGTGAACTTATGGAAGAAATATCGGCAAGCATCGTAAATTACGATGTAGTGGCTACTTCAAATACGCGCGAGTTAGTGGATCCGCGGAGCAAACGACCTCAGAAAACTCGTCTGGCCCCGCCCTTCCTCATTTCAAGAAGGGAGAGATAGGTCTGGTCTTTCAATGGTTTTGTCTGCGGTTTGCTTTCGCCCTTTTATCTACTTTCAATCGGCATCCAAAATTTCATTATCAGTCACTGTTACCCCACCAATTTGACCTGGAACTGTTCCTTAATATCCACGAGAAGCCATTTGTGCTCAGTCGTGGAATACTGCCTTTTGACGATTCCAGCGACTTCGGCGGTTGGCACCAGCGATTACTGCGAATTGCATGATTCGCCAAAATAGCTAGTGTCAAAATCGCGAACTCTGACATCTGCCCAAGGATTCCGAGCACCACTACAAACCCTCTGATTTCATCTTCTCGCCACCGGCTGCTTAACTGCCCCCTATGTCTGTGACTTCAGTTGACAATGAATCAAACAAATGCATTACGAGCTCTTAACTGCTCTGTTAGTACTCCAGCGAACCAAACAATTTATTAAAACTATATTATTTTACAGTAGGTGTCTTCCACTAGAGCTCGTGATCCGCATGTTCAAATACAAATTCGACACCATAATTTTTCAAGCTCACTCATAGGCTAAAGTACTGAATAAGTATAACATTTGATTAAGTTAAAAGCATGAAAGAAATCACTCATTTATTAACAGGAAGAGTGACGTCCGGGTTGCTGGAGTTGGGCGAAAAAGACAAACGGCGGTAAGGTGTACGCGAACGTGATGACAGCCGACGTACCACTTTCTTCTGTATAGCCAAAATATATTATCAGTAGTAAACTTAACAAAGGTTAGACTGCGAATCAAGAACATGTATTCTACACTTAAAACCATGTACAAATTTGCATATCTGCTTTTGGAACTATTGAACAAAGATGAAGTTAAAGGTAAGGGACAATCAAGGGTGGAACTCACGATAAAGGACACAGAGCGCGAACGTCGTCTTGAACGTCTAGGCGTCTAAAAACACAGAATTTCCAGTAACGCAAAAATTCCTTCATCAAATCCACATGCAAAACCCTCTCTTTGGGATCAATTCAGAAGAAACCCTTCAAACAGCTTTATGGGACACGGGCCTTAGGCCCTTCTTCAGATCTACAAATACAAGCATACTAATCGTACTCAACGAATCCGAGGCAGATGAAAGCATTCAATAACACAATAAAAAAAAAACGGAGGTAACACACTGAACAATCGACAACTCAAGGAGTAATTCACCTAGTCGAGAGACCGGCGGACTGCTTTGAGGGTGCGGACTGACGCGCAGATGGCACCGAAAGGTTTGACCTCGGCGACCTAGCACGGCTCATTCTTGGCATGGTCGGCGGGGGTACGCCTGCAACATATTTATGTAGCGATTATAAAAAAGACTTAAAGCAACAATCCAGGAACGAATTCGCGGGTAAGGACCACCTATAATGACGTTGCAGGTGAGAAGTTGGTCAATGGAGAAAGAAAAAGTAGAAAAAAACGTCGGGCAGGGGCTTAGACAGGGACTCCCCCTGCCGTTTAGGGAGACGTGTGTTGGACGAGTTGTCCGAACCTGCCCGTAGTACATGCGCTCCAGTTGACTGCTGGCAAATAGCCATGCATGCTTGCAAATACATAACTATTTGCCAGCAATCGAAATTGAAGCGCTTCAATTGGGTTCTTATGGAATCGACCTCATACAGCGCGGCGGTCCCGCAACGACCGCTAGTCGAGCAAGCGCTCTGCACAGCGAATGTTGGGCGATCCGCCTCTTTATGGGTGATCCGCCCCCTCCAAGAGGACTTCGACCCCTTCCAGCGCATTTTAGAGGTAGGTTTTGAAATTAAAGACATTTCCTATAAACTTTAGTTGGGCTGGGGCATGTTTTGACCGCCTAATGACCAAGTAGTTGAAACCCTGCCTGGACTGTTGCTTTAAAGCAGAGAAAGCGTAGTGTTGAGGAGGGCACAGCGATAAGAGTCGCATCAATGCGCAAATCAGCGGGGAAGGAAGGGGTCCCATTTCTCGGGTTCTGGGCCGTTTCTCATGGTTCTTCCTTCTTTCGTGTACCAATCACCATCCCTAAGTTAATTTGAAATAGGTTTCTTTCTCATCATAAGTTCTGCCTTCAAGAAAAACTGGAAGTGAGCGCGTTGATCCCGGGAGTCCGCGGAGGGTAACGTGACATTGCAAATGTGGTGAGATGAGGGTGAGGAGGGAGAAGAACACATCTCCTTGACCTCTCTTCTGGAAAGAAATGTGACAGCCAGATTTGGAGCGGCAAGGTTGAGAGCTACAGTGCTAGACACCTTGCAATTTTGCTTCTGTCACGTAGTTCTCATTTTGTCAACTCGTGTAGTGATTAGTTCCATGGCTATTCGCAGCTCTTCCCTGTCAGTAGTTTACGGGTTTCTCCTTCTTACTTCCAATGGGCTCCCTTACCTTCCCCGTCAGCGGGTCTCACAAGGCTTAAGGCCCGAA